>ML406723.1:215200-284933 GCA_005239525.1 Nicotiana knightiana | reverse complement strand
GGGGTCCCCCCCCCCCCCCATATGGTTGTGGCTTGGAAGTCAGAAATTCGCGGGCTCTGTGATTCTTTTCTTTTTATACTTTTTATCTTTTATTATTTGTTTCCCTTCTTCGCTTATTCATCATGGACTCTCTTTTGTATTTCCTTGGGCTCACAGAGCGGGAAAGGCATCCTAGACTAGAACCTCGGCCCGAGTTCAAAAGA
Source organism: Nicotiana knightiana (assembly GCA_005239525.1). Lineage (NCBI taxonomy): Eukaryota > Viridiplantae > Streptophyta > Magnoliopsida > Solanales > Solanaceae > Nicotiana > Nicotiana knightiana. Next base: position 284,730 of record ML406723.1, on the reverse strand, counting down.
ACTCAGTAGGCCCAGTTTAACCATACACATAAAAAAATAAAAGACCATTGGTGAGGTCAATATGAGGCCCAACAAAATAAAATCAAGTAAACAGGATTAAAGGACATAGTGTAACCAATTTTATTTTCATTAATCCTAATAGGATTCATAATTTTCAATGATCAATGGCTTGGATTAAACACTTATTCATGTAAAAGGTACAATATGGATCCCTATCACTTTAGAGTTTACAAAGGTCTAATGGACCCTGAGCAATGCTTGTGTCAGGGAAGGGAATCTTAACCAGCAACGAAGCTTCACTCCATATACCCTTAACCACTTAAACTTACTCTTCCTCAAAGGTCCATACACACATAAGATATTCACTTAGTAATTAACATGAGAGCAGTAGTGGATATAAAGTTTCAGATAAAATTTCCATAGGAAACTAGATATAAAACTATCATCAGAGGGTAGACATGTGAATAGTTTTGAAACTACACCATTACCCTTGGGATGAAAACCCAAACACAGGGACGCAAACTACTGCAAGTACTTATAGTATCCAGTGATATTAATGATCTTTCATAGCATGTATCAAAACATTTTGGGAGACTGCCACACGTATGTTAAAGAGGCAAAATTAATTACAGACAATCAGTAATTTAATTCAAGTTCAAAAAGTACCTAATTGAGTGATCTGAGCATTTTTGAATGATAGGAGAAGACACATGCACTAACTTTATAAATTCTACTAGGCTTAACATTTCAAGGCCTTTAACTAAGTCCACAGTACATGAACTGTCATTCTAGTGATCTTTCTAACAATCAGATATAAACAAGTACATGGCTGAGGCCTCACTCTACTAAAGACATATATTAGCGGCCTTATTCAGACTTCCTAAAGGGTAGCAACACCACCAGAGGCATTAATATAGGTAGGAAGGTCAGTTTCGATCTAGTTCAAACTTAACAGGATGATACTTAGTCTATCATTCTCAAACAACCCCAGATCCATAACTAATGTTTTAGGCAAAGACATAAAACAGGTATAAGGAAGTGGATATGAGTGTTAATTTTAGTGAATGAGAGCAGGACAAACGATTCTTGCCGATTACTTTGCTTAAGCCTATAAATGTTCAAGCTACAATAGTAAACTTCCCATTTCAGATTTTGTATAGTGAAACTATTAAGTTATTAAGGCAGACAAGTTCAATCTCATTCTTTGACAAAACAATTTCAAATGAAGAATATAGTTGTAGAAGCATGAAACTTTCTCAATGAAACACATATAAGGACTCATAAGCATTACTGAACAAGCACAAATATAGAGGTCAATAGAATTTGTTCAGCATGGTATCAATTACCAAGAAAGCATTCCTTATCTATCTAAATTATGAAGTTCATTAACAGTAGGAATTGGCCTTCAACATTAGCACAATCATAACTTATCAGGAGATGATTAATCCAGTCAGTAAGAGTGATATGTGAAAGTATAACATAATAAACAATCATAAGCTACTAATATACATCATCATAGAAAGTAATCAACAAAGCAAACATCATAAACATATAGTAGCACAATTAAAAGAGGAGAAAGGCCAGGGTACACAAACCTTCTGCAGGGCACCAAACCGAGCGGGAGCTCTTTGTTTAGTCGTTTAGGAATACAAACCCAAGATTAATCACGTACAGGGATCAAACTTGATTAGGAGTGAAAATAAGGAAAAGAGAAGTTAGTAGAAGCTACTGGAACTTAAAAACATAGCCGAAAGACTTTAATTTCGTAGATATTTTTGCTTGTAGTGTTAAGTGTATTGATTGGTATCGATCATTGTTAGGGTTCCGGTTAATTCAAAATTGATAGTGGATGATGACTGTCCCGCACCTTTTTCTCGTGAAATCGGATTTTGACATGTGACAACTCTTTTAAATGGATATTAAAAGAGAAGAGTCGCCACCTAATAATTTTAAGGTACGTTAGGGCACCTATTGTGCAAATAACTCTGTTTGACTAGTCGACGTCACCAAAGATCAGGTAAGGGCTCAAATTACCTCAAAGAGAAGGTATTAGGCACTCCTTGAGGTCCACAACTATGGGCTCTGGACGAACTTATAACTATGTGGATTTTGTAATTAGACTAGGTGATCAAATAAATAAAGAGAATATAAAGGTCGAGGAAGTTCATTATAACGCAATTGGTACAAATCTTGAGAATTACAAAGATACAAATACAATGTTCTATGACTAAATGTGGATATCAAGTATATAAAGAAAAAAAAGGGTGGGGGGGGGGGGGGGGGTGTCCTAGTTTTTTAGGCCTAAAGGATCAACCCGGGCAACATAAATACTACTTCACAACCCCTTTTCGATATGAGTTGCTCATATTATTCAGCGGGCACATATTATCATCTCTTGTTACCCGATTACTATGTTAAAGTTGTTTACATAAAGTGTTCTAATTCAGTTCTAAGACGTGCCCTATGCGTGCACTACCCGTCCCATGCCTATGACCCAGGAGGATTTGGACCTACCATTTGGATTTTTCTAGACTTCACTTAGGTTGCTCGAAAATGATAAAACTAATCGACATTCAAAACATATAGGACTGCACATAAAGACAGTAAATGGATCAAGTTGGCATCCACATATAATCAACAAATGCACGCGAAGAGGTTCATAGTATAGGCAGTAGACAAATTTCAGAATTAAGACGAAATAGAGTCCTTAAATCTTATAGTCATGGCTTCTATGTGATTCTGATTTCAAGCGTACATGCAATATTCCTGTCTTAGGACAATGAATTTGCAGATTGTAAGTATTACAAATCCTATAGGCATGATCTATAAATTGTTTGAGCAATAAGGCAAAAAAATCATTTGATATTTCAAAATTACCAGCGTTTGATTTTATCAGCATACTTTCTAGGCGAGCAACAGGATCCTATAGGAAGGATTTCTAAGAATTGGCAACTGAAATCGGTACAATATCATTTCATTCATATATGAATGCTTTCTAGGTGAGCAATGTGTTGGGAATAACAGTAATAGTAGCTAATTCAATTATAGTCCTATAGGCATGATTACGCGAATATTGTGAAGAGCAGTTATTTATTACTTAACGCGATCTTATAGGCATGATATCTAACACCTGGAAATAGAGAAAATTGAGCAAATAACCAAAAATTTTGCAACACAATAGACAACTAATAACGTATAGGAGTGGAGCATGTGAGCAAGTGAAATACTCAGGTCCTATAGGCATGTTATCTAACAAACACATAGAAATCGAGCATGTTGAGCAAAATGAAACCCTTAGGTCCTACAAGCATATTTATACCCTTTCATGCAAGCATAAGAATATACTTGTTTCCCCAATTTCACCAACACCCTAGTTGTTTGTTTACAAAATATTACAGGCCTATAATATAAATATTACACGCGAAATATAAACTTCTGGCCCAAGAGCAGGCCCAAAAATGAAGATAACCCAGTGCTGCCTAGGCCTTCAACAAGCTCACTTTCCACAAATAGCACGCCTAGATCCAAGCGCCTCTCAAACAGGAGACTATGCCCATTCCTCCAGCCCAAAGTCACACATGAACTCATGTCAGGCCAAACAGTTACAAATTGACCACATGACTCAAATAAATTATTGAATCACACATAAATCAATGAAGCAACCCTGAAGTATCACCTCATAGAGATAGGAATGCATAACATTTAGCATAAAACATATTGGTATTTCAGAAGCAAGAGCGACAAAAATGATTAAACAAAAGAACATGGAAATCAATAGGACCTCACTCTAATGTGGTAAATTTGACATGAAAAACTAACAGCATAGGTTTAATCATGGGGGATAGATATAACATTAAGAGAATTAAGAAGACATGCCACTTAGAGTAATAGGATAAGCATGCTAGGCACATACAAGATGACCATACTAAGCCTTTGAGAATGAATTTAGAGTACAAACTAAGAATCTAAGTCATGGAGGTCTGATAGAGTAGTAGATGGAGATCACACATAGCAAGAAAACAAATAGGCATGGTCCATAACAACCAATAAGAATCCTAATTATGATGAGTATAACACAAAGGTTCTCAGATTCAAAGATATCATGGTGGGAAGACATGTCAACTTAAGGTCAAATAGAGCAGACATATTTCATAACTTAAGCGAGTCACTATACATTATCAGGAAAACCTAAAGTAGTAGTACTCAAGTAGAAGCACAAACAATACCAAAGAGTACGAGATTAACCAAAATGAAACAATAAATTTGATTAAAGCATCATGGAAACAGATTTGGTTTATGTAAGCAGGGAACAACAGAGTTCACATAAAGGACCTAAGGCAAATTCTGGAAAGGAGATGATTCTCTAGGAATTTCAATGTAAGAATCCAGAAGTAGGTTTTAGACAAACTCATAATAAACAACGAAAACACAAAGCAAACTTAAAGGTACCCAATCATTCAAGTTGAGCATAAGACTATAAATAGGTTATGACATTCAAAGACTCAGGGTATCTACAAAAGCGTGTAAAATAACACAATATTGTAGTCACATTAGTTAAAATAACATGAGTATGTGAAGCATTAGAAACAAGCAAAAGAAGATAGAATTGCAGAGTCAAGACACTCACCAGTTTGCAGATTCAACAAACAAAATAAGAGAGAAAAGCTAAGTGTCAGAGACAGCTTGAGTACCACCAGCAAAGAGAACAACCAAAAGACCCAAATTCTAGTGCATCAGAGTTCACATGAGTCTCAACTGGACCCCGAGCAATGCTCCCACTAGGGAGGTCATTAGAGAGGATTCCGACAGCCTTGGCTTTTAGCCGGCCAAGAGCAATAGATTCTGAATAGTATAGAGCAAGTGAGAGTATGAGAGAACAATCGTGATTCCCGTCGTCCAAAAGGGGAATAGGGGAGGGATTTAGATAGTAGCATATTTAAACGAACAAACAAGGAAAATCATCAGTCAAACACAAAAAAGGAAAGAATATTACAGAAAATCGAAAATCAGTAAGAGAAGAGGAAAATCTCAAACCCTAGTTGGGTCCAACGGCCTTGAATTAAACCAATAATGCAAGAATCATTCACTGTAGTACGTATATAGACGAGATATCGTCCAGATCTTCACGGAATCAAGGTAAATTAGTCCCATTCTTGAGAGGTAGTTCTTTCCAAAAATAGGTCAAGAACTAAGTAACGCTATAAACACGCGTATAATAGCATAATATCACAAAATAGGTAATTAAATCATGGATTGGTTCCATGCTTGGGTTGGAATTGGAGAAGGTTAGGTATGGAGGCTAGGGTTTCTTTAGAGAAAAGGTGGAAAGTGTTTAGAGGCGACTGGAGTGAGAAAAATGAGATTAGGGTCAGGGTGATGTGATATAAGAAAGGTGGGGGAATTATTATGGGTCGTTGATCATTTGAGATCAACGGCCCGGATTGAAGTGGGAGTGGGGAGGGTTCAAAATGGATCACGACGGTATATTTTAAAAGGGTTGTTTGGTTTGGGCTGCTGAATGGTGTAATGGAGATGGGTCAACTGCTTTGGGCTTGGTTTTGGTTCGAAATTAGCCTAAAATTGGGCTAGGAGTTAAATACCCGAAACTATTTTAAATAAAAATAATTAATAAATAAAAAAATATTACTTATGCAATAAAATGACTAAAAATAATAACTTTGCATTTATAAAACATAAAAAATGCTATTATAGCATAAATAATGTAATAATTGTAATTATGCATAACATATAGGCTATTATTACAAAATTACATAAGTAACTAAACTATAGATATAATCATATGAAACAATGTAAAATATTTTAAAACATGTATGTGAGTGTAAAATAAAAAATTTGGATGATTACGCTATTGCAAATAATTTAGAGAATAATTAGTAAATATTCAAGTAATGTAAATGCAAGAAAATCAATTTTTAAAGCTTTAAAATTATAAAACATTATAAAAAATGCTTGTATAAATCTTGTAAATTAAATAATAATGTAAAAATGACATTTTGAAAGTATATATACTATTTTAAAAATATGAGGGTAAAATTGGATATCAACGGCTGCCCCTCTTTACCCTGGAATGATGAAAGAGTTGTCGGTTAAAGAAAATGATGACCAATTTTGGCTAAGTTGAATGGGGTATGATATGATTTGGAAAAATGGGGGCGAACCCTGGTTCCTGAGTTTCCTACATATCCCTGGTGTTACAGGAATCAGGTCGTATGTAGTTCTGGATCCAATAGCGAACAAAACCGATGGAGTTGTGATAAGACTGATCGCATGTTTCGAAAAGGTTCATTTGGGTAGGATATTGTTGTAATTAACGGACAATTTTAGGTGGGGTCATGAATGCGAAGATTTTCGAGTGTATGAGGTAAATGTTCGAACGGTGGTAGAGTAAAAGGTAGTCAATTACTGGTAGTCGGTTATAATTGAAGCAATCGAAGGATAGGAGCACTGTGAACGGAAACCGGAGCAAAGATTTCTCTCATTTGCAGAACAGTTGCTCCTGAGTTACCTGCAAAACTCAAAACATGGTGCACATGAACATATACGGGTTATTAAACATGATGCAAATTCCCTTTGGTCCATGAAGATTGTATTTTGGACGATGAGGATGATATCCTTAGACCATGACATCCTGGGCCATGAAGCACATGATAAAGGATTTGCAGGCCATGAATGGTGTCCTCGGGCCATGAGGATGGTGCCTCTGGACTATGACGCCTTTGAATAATGATGTGCAGTTTTGAGAGATCCTCTGGCCATGGAATGGTGTCTTCAGGCTTTGAGGATGGAGCCTTCAGACTATGACGCCTTCGGACAAAATGGCTATATTTCAACCTATAAAGATATGATGCTTAGTCATGTGCGAGGACGAGACAAGACAAGGCTTAGTCTTGTGTGAGATGAGGGCAGTACTTAGTCCTAGATGAATAAAGTGGTTAGTGCTTGGTCTTAGGTAGTGTAGTGGAGATAGTATTTTAGAAAAATCAGTGCTTAGCCTTATGCAATTACGGAGGCAATGCTTATCCTCATGCAAATAAAGGCAATGCTCATCCTTATATAAGAAAATGAGACAATGCTTAGTCCCTTACAGGGAAAGGCAGTTCTTATCCTTATGCAATTAGGGAGCCAATGCTTAGCCTCATGCAGGAGGAGGAGACAACGCTTAGTCTCATACAGGAAAAGGCAGTGCTTAGCCTTATGCAAGAAGGGAGTCAATGCTTAGCCTCATGCAAGAAAAGGAGCCAATGCTTAGTCTCATTCAGGGAAAGGCAGTGCTTAGCCTTATGCAATTAGGGAGGCAATGCTTAGACTCATGAAAGAAGAGGAGATAATGCTTAGTCTCATGCAGGGAATGGCAGTGCTTAGCCTTATGCAAGAAAGAGATACAATGCTTAGTCTCATGCAGGGAAAGGAAGTGCTTAGCCTTATGCAAGAAAGAGATATAGTAATTAGTCTTATGCAAGGAAAGGCAATGCCCGACCTTACGCAATTACGGAGCCAATGCTTAGCCTCATGTAGGAAATGGAGACAACGCTTAGTCTCATGGAAGGGAAGGCAATGCTTAGCCTTATGCAAGAAAAGCGATGAGCGACAGGGAGAGAGTGAAGTATTTCTTAGCTGGATTTTGGTAACTTGTCGTTATGAAGATAGTAACTTTATTGTGTGTATGTATTTTCGAATACCCTTATTATATTCCTTTTGCCTGCATTCAAATAAAAATTGTGAGTTTGCAGGGGATGGTTGGTTCGTGCTCTTGACTCCTTGCTTTGCCTTCGCTCTCGTCTTGGGATCCCGTTCGAGTTACCCTGGGTAACGTCTTGCTATCATAGAAACAATGTTTTGGAAAAAATGTGTATGCATTTGACAAATTATTTGCAATAATATAGTTGTCTGAAATGTATTGTATGTGATATGAAATAATTTAGATGAACCTGTGACTGTGACATATTTATAGACGTCGCAACCTCCTTGCTTTCTCCTCAAAATTCTACCTCAGTTTAAATGCATACTTTTGACAATACTTTTCGATTTTTCTGCATAGGATGATATTGGCTGAACTTGCGATCTTGCCTCAGTTTCTGATCATGGGAAAATGAAGATTTTATTAAGATGTGATCAAACCCACATGGCTGCCTATGTATCCCCTCTTGAATAGGAATCAGGTCGAGCGTAGTTCAGTTACATCAGATGAAGAAATGCAAGCAATCCTAAACATAGTATCTCTTGACTGCATCTGAGTTGATAGGTTTTGGCCAAATTTCTCTGTCCATTTCTGCAAGTATAAGTTCTCTTCCTGTCAGTACCCAATGAACCATATAGGGATCCTGCCAATTGGGTGAAAACATCCCCTTGGCTTCATCTTGATGTGGGAAGATTCATTTTAGCACCAATTTCCCCCGTGTGAATTGCCTCGGTCTAATCTTTTTTTTGAAGACTCTTTCCATCCTGTTCTGATTGAGTTGACAATGACACACTGCATTCATTATTTTACCATCAATGAGATCTAGTTCTCATATCGAGTCTGTACCCATTCTGCATCGCTGAGCTCGGCTTCTTGTATAATTCTTAAAGAAGGGATTTCTACTTGGGCAGGAATAACTGCTTTAGTGCCATAAACCAATAGGTAAGGAGTTGCCCCAGTTGATGTGCGAAGCATGGTACGATACCAGAGTAGAGAAAACGGCAGCTTCTCGTGCTATTGTTTGTAATTATCTACCATTTTCCTCAATATCTTCTTGATATTCTTGTTGGCGATTTCTACGGCTCCGTTCATTTGTGGCATGATGTTGTGGAGTACTTATGCTTGATCTTGAAGGTTTCACACATGGCCTTCATCATATCACTATTGATATTGGCGGCGTTATCAGTGATGATTGACGTTGGTACTCCAAATCGACAAACAATGCGGTCTTGGACAAAATCAACTACAACCTTCTTAATTACAGCTTTGTAAGATGCGGCTTCAACCCATTTTGTGAAGTAGTCTATGGCCACTACAATGAATCTATGCTCATTCGAAGTGGCAGGCTCGACCGGGTTGATGACATCCATACTCGTAATCGAGAAAGACCAAGGTGAACTTGTTGCATTGAGTTCATTGGGTGGTACCTATATCATATCAGCATGTATCTTTCATTGGTGACACTTCTGAACATACTTGATGCAATATGTTTCCATAGTCATCAAGAAATACCATGCTCTTAGTATTTTCTTGGCTAAGATGAAGCCATTCATGTGCGGTCCGCAAGTTCCGGCATATATTTACTCAAGCAATCTGGATGCTTCCTTTGCATCGACACAACGTAGTAATCCCAAGTTTGGAGTCCTTCTGCATAGATTTCCCCCGCTTTGAAAGAAATGGTTGGCTAATCTTCGAAGCGTGTGCTTTTGAGTATGAGTAGCAGTCTCTGGCGTATTTTCCTTTTTCCATGTGCATTTTGATATGGTGGAACCACGAATTTCCGTCAATCTCTTCTTCAACATGAGCATAATAAATTGGTTGCTTATGAATTTCTATTGGGATAGGATCGATGAAATTCTTGTCTGGTGTTGTATCATGGAAGATAAAAGTGGCCAATGCATCTGCGAACTCATTTTGAACCCTCGGAACATGTTTGAATTCTATCTTTGTGAACCTTTTGATCAGCTCTTGTTCACAGTGCAAATATGGGAATGTTTTGGTGTTCTTTGTAGCCCATTCTCCTAAAACATGATGCACCAATAGATCGGAATCTCCAATTACCAACAACTCATGAACATTCATGTCAATGGCCAACCTGAGTCCCAAGATGCAAGCCTCATATTCTGCCATATTGTTGGTCCATGGAAACCTGAGTTTTGCGGATAGCATATAGTGTTGGCCGGTTTCTGATACCAAGACAGCTCCGATTCATATTCTGCCATATTGTTGGTCCATGGAAACCTGAGTTTTGCGGATAGCACATAGTGTTGGCCAGTTTCTGATACCAAGACAGCTCTGATACCTACTCTTTTGAAGTTTGCTGCTCCGTCGAAGAACATTCTCCAACCATCATATGCTTCAGTGATATCTTCTCCCATGAACGACACCTCATCATCGGGAAAATATGTTTTCAATGTTCGTATTCTCCTTCTACGGGATTTTCTGCTAGATGATCCGACAATGCTTGTTGTTTGACCGCCTTCTGAATTACATAAACGGTGTCAAACTCGCTCTGCAGTATTATCCACTTTGCTAACTTACCCGTAGGCATGGCCTTCTGAAAGATATATTCTAGTGGATCCATCTTTTATATGGGATACGTAGTGTATGCACAGAAATAATGCCTCAACTTCTGAGTTGTCCATGTCAAAGCACAGCAGGTGCATTCTAGCAAAGAGTATCGGGCTTCGTATGGTGTGAATTTCTTGCTCAAATAATATATTGCTTGCTCCTTTCTTCCAATTTCATCATGTTATCCCAAAATGCAACCGAAAGCTCTGTCCAGTATAGACAAATAAAGAACCAGTGGTCTTCCTGGCTCTAGTGGGACCAGAACGGGCGGTTTGGACAAATACTCCTTGATTATATCGAAGGCTTTCTGGCATTCTTCAGTCCAACTTGTTGCAGCATCTTTCCTCAGCATTTTGAAGATCGGCTCATATATCACTGTTGATTGTGCTATGAAGCGACTGATGTTATTAAGACGCCCTAAAAAGCTCATCACACCTTTCTTATTCTTTAGAGGTGACAAGTCTTGGATTGCTTTGACTTTTGATGGGTCTAACTCAATCCCTCTACGACTGATGATGAATCCTAACAATATTCTGGCACGGACTCTGAAAGCAAGGCAATCTTTTTAGCATCCTCCTCATCCATCTAGATCTGATGGTACCCTGCGAAGCAATCCACAAAGGATTGGAGTTTGTGTTAGCATAGTTGTCGATCAATATATGTATATTAGGCAATGGGAAATCATCTTTGGGACTCGCTCTGTTTAGATCTCGGTAGTCGACACATACTTTGACTTTCCCATCTTTCTACAGAACTGGCACAATGTTGGCTAACCAATTCAGGTACTCGACTAATCTAAGAACCTTGGATTTGATCTGCTTGGTAATCTCCTCTTTTATCATTAAACTCATATCCGACATGAATTTTCTTAGCTTCTGTTTTACCGGTGGACATGTAGGACTAATGGGTAGCCTGTGAGCTACTATGGATGTGCTCAAACCCATCATATCATCGTAGGACCATGCAAATATATCTTCATATTCTTTTAGGAATCTGATGTACTCTTCTTTCTCTGACGGTGATAGATGAATGCTTATGCGTGTTTCCTTGACCAGTTCGGAATCCCCTAAGTTAACTGCTTCAGTTTCGTCCAAATTGGACTTTGGCTTGTTTTCAAAATTTTCACCTTCTCTAATGATTTCCTCATGTATCGTATCATCTTCCAGGTCCTCTGAATCACTATTCTTATGTTGCATTGTCCCATTACATGTAACAGTCACAGGTTCATCGGGATAGGTTATAATAATGTTGTAAAGAGAGAAAATGTAGAGAATAATAGTAAATACGAAAAATAGTAATGCATTAATTGAATATTTAAAACATTAACAAATGCGGATCGATGAATCGAGCAATTATTTCAAAACATAATACTAAGAATGTCTCAAATGCTTAAAATAATTGATGTTAGTCATCCAAGCTACCCAGGAATGCGGCAGGCCTCGGACGGTGCAGCAGTCCAGTTCTTGAGAACAGATCCTCTTTCCATGATCAGAATGATAAGGTCTTCCTCCTCTTTGCACTGCAATCCATATCTTCTTCATCCATAAATAACTTCTTTATGCCGGCTAAGACTTCATCTTCCTCAGATCCACACATCACGTCTACTTGTTGGAATGTCTGTTGTAGAGGTAGTACCGGTTGTTCCAGTGGATAACAAGGTCCACGCCATGGAGGTGACCAATCTTGGTACTCTTTCCAAGTGTATTCATACCCAATCCCAAAAGTTGTACCATGACGTTTTGGTTGTACTAGTGTCGTAATCCCTTGGAGGTTTTTTCCGAGAGCCTTGCCTGATTGATACCATGTCCATAGTAATATGCTTTTTATCTTGTTACTCCACCATCGATCCTTTTGAATTGCATTGACCCACTCAATGCGATGGTACGTCTCCCCGCCCAGCTTCTTCTTATTCTTGATGACTGGAACAGTTTGATTGGTGTAGATAGAGTTGCTTCCATCCCCGTGGATAATCACTTCTTGATGATTGCATTAAAAAATCATAGCCTAATGCAGAGTAGAAGCCACTGCCCCAGCAGCGTGTATCCATGGTTGTCCCAACAATATATTATAGGTAGTAGATATATCCAGCACTTGGAACTCACATTGAACCAGGTCGGGCCCATTTGTAGGTTGAGGTTTATTTCTCTGATTGTGGCTCTTTGGGATCTATCAAACGCCTTGACATTCATGTTTTCCATCCGTATCTCGTGCAGGCCTTTGCCTAACCTCTTTAGAGTGGTCAGTGGGCATATGTTGAGACTGGATCCTCCGTCTATTAGGTCCATGGCGATGAACTTGTCCTCAAATCGCACTGTGATGTGCAATGCTCTTTTGTGACTTAGTCCTTCTAATGGTATCTCATTTTCGTGAAAGGTGATTTTGTGGCTCTCCAGTACCTGCCCTACCATGTTGGCCATATCCCCACTAGTGATGTTGTTGGGTACATAATCTTCACTCAGCACTTTCATCAGGGCATTCCTCTGTGTCTCGGAGTTTTGCAGCAGCGACAAGATGGATATCTGAGCTGGAGTTTTGCTCAGATGATCAACAACAGAGTATTCCCTTGCTTGTACTTTTCTCCAAAGGTCATCAGTACCCGTCTCGACAATAGGCGGCTTAGATGTAGTTTCCTTGCTAGTTCCTCCCACGTTTTCAGGTGTATAGATTCTTCCAGTTCTGGTCATGCCTTGTGCCTCACCTGTCTCCTCCATTTTTGGTTTCCCTTTTCTCCTGGCTTCTGCAACATAGTCCCATGGTATGGCATCGGATTTGTAGGATGGTGTGGGAGCTATCATCACAGTGAAGGGTGCAACTACTTCAACCTCAAATGGTGCTTGGGTTTGTACCACAACTGGTATGAGGGTGACTGGAGACGTCTTAGGATCATCCCTCTCTCTAATACATTCACTCCCTCACCTCTGTGATCTGGGAGAGGATTGATATGCACATTTGGTGCAGTCTCCTTTGCCTTTATGACCTTGTTTTCAATTAGTGTCTGAATCTTGTCTTTTAGTGTCTGAAACTCATCAATTGTATAACCCTTCATGTCTAAATGATAGGCACATGTATTGTTCAGGTTAACCCATTGAGAAGAATTCTCCATAGCAACAGCATGGATGGATGTGACAAAACCAACAACCTTCAATCTCTCATATAATTAGTCTATGGGCTCATCGATTGAGGTGTATTGTCTAGGTGGTCTGCGGTCGAAGTTTTGTCGTGGTTTTTGTAGTTTTGGTGGGTGGGTGGAGATGAATGGTAATATGCGGGTTTAGTGGTATAGGTGTGGTAGGTGGTAGGTGGTAGCAGGTTATTGGTATCTAGGGGGTGAAGGCGGATACGTGGGTGGAGGTGTTTGGTATGTGAGTGGAGATTTAGGACCTTGGGACACCAAGACATCACCTACTTCCTTTTTCTTCGAAATACCTCCCGATTGTACGGCTTTATTTGTGGCCTGCATCGCTTCGAAATTCGTCACCATCCCACTTTTAAACCCTTCTTCTATTCTTTCTCCTAACTTGATGATTCGGACAATGTGTGGTTCTCAATAACCATCAACCTTTCATAGTACTGGGGGTCATGAGCTCTGACGGATAACTTACTCATTTTTTCTTCTTCGGGCCACCATGACAACACCTACTTCCTTTTTCTTCGAAATACCTCCCGATTGTAAGGCTTTATTTGTGGCATGCAACGCTTCAAAATTCGTCACCATCCCACTTTTAATCCCTTCTTCTATTCTTTCTCCTATCTTGATGATGTCGGAGAAGTTGTGGTTCTCAATAACCATCAACTTTACATATTATTGCGGGTCTTGAGCTCTAACGAAGAACTTATTCATTTGTTCTTCTTCGAGTGTTGGCCTTACTTTCGCAGCCTCAGATCTCCACCGAATAGCATATTCATGAAAGGTTTCTGTTGGTTTCTTCTTGAGGTTTTGAATGTAGAAAACATCTGGTGCGTTCTCTGTGTTGAACCTGAATATGTCTATAAAGTCAGATGCCATGCTTACCCAAATCACCCATTTCTTCGGATTCTGTCTGATATACTAGGACAATGCATCTCCTGTGAGGCTTCGCATAAACAGTTTCATGAAGATTTGTTCATTTCTTCCCACTCCTACGAGCTTGTAACAATATATTCTCAGATGTAATTTTGGATCACCATTTCCATCGAACATTTAAAATTTGGGAGGTTTTTAACACTCCGGCAACTCTACATCTGGCTTAATACATAAGTCTTTACCACCTTTGACATTCTGAACTCTGCTAGTGAGCTTCTTGAGTTTTTCCGCCATATTCTTAATGAGCAGGTCCTTCTCGGCCGATTCGGGTATGTATAAGATTTTTTGTGTGGTGTGGGGTAAGGTTTGCACATATATTGGGTTGCTTTGGTGGACTCCGGGGATCTAGGCATAAGGGTGGTCATTTGTTGAGTTTTGGGGATCAGGAGTGGGTTGTGGTTCATTCTGGGAAGTGTGATAAGTGGTAGTCTGTGGGTATTGGGTTGGGTGGTAATGGTGTTGTTGAGGACGTTGTACTGGAGGAGGATTAAGGTTTTGGGGAGGTGTGGGGTACTGGTGTGGTGTAGGAGGGTTAGGTAGCGGGTTTCGGTTTTGTGTATTTTGTGGTGGTGCGTGGTTCTGGGTGTTTGGATTTTGTTGGTTAATATCAGGAACATTTAGGGTGAGAGAGAGGTTTGCCAAGTTTCGGATCTGCTCAAGTTCTCCTTCTAACTCCAAGATTTTCTTTTCCAGCCTTAAAACCTGTTAAACCTGTGCCAGAGTGCTTTGACCATCCAAAGTTTCGACATTCTCTGTCATGGTGGAGTTATCCTTTCTAATAACAGTCATATCATACATTTTCTCTTTTCCTTTGTTCTTGCTTTTGAGATCACTTGGTGGAAGAGGACGTGGAGGACCTCTGGATCTAGTGTGATATGTTGACGATGCCAGTATGCATGAACCAACATTGGGGAATTGGAATAATCAAAAGAAATAAAAAGAAAAAGGTAACCAAGTTAGTAAGGGGTATTGAAAGAATGATTGCAATATTAAACATGTTGTGCACAATCATGTAATAATTCACGTCCTAATTTGGGGACCTCGTTGTGCCCGAGGTAGGCCTAAGAGACACATAGACTTAGAGAAAATTGATGATAATAGTGAGTCATTTCATTAATGTGAAAATGAGCCAAACTTTTACTAAATCGACAATAATAATGAAGTCACTAATGGTGTGTAGCCTTATTACAATCGAAATCTAAACTAAGCTAGAAAACAGTAAAGAAAGTTATTTGCTAATCTATTTGGTCCCTAAAGGACCTTCTCCGTGCTTGGCTCTTTTGACTTCATCAATCAAGTTCCCTAGATCGCGCATATCCAATAATAAGTGATCCTTTGCTAGATGCCCTTCTTTGCTGCCATCCGTGTTTTGACAATCTGCGAGCCTCTTTCTCATCTTTCCTTCGAGCTCCATCAATCCCTGTTCCAGATATTGCAACCTCTCTGTTGACTTGCTGGCGATCCCCTTCCATTCATTTATATCCTCCATGTCTATTTTATGTTGTTCCAGATGCCTAGCTTCCGAGTCGAAAACTCTTTTGTGAAGCCTTCTGTACTTGACATGTGCCTCAGCAGCAGCATCAATGATCCTATTTTCCAATTGACCCTTGGCTTGATGTCTCCCGCTATGTCATCTGCCAACCATGATGGATAGAAATACACATGACCGGCATGATACCTGTATGGTTCGATAGTCTCTCTTCCCACAATGACCTTCTGGTTCCACATAAGTTGTGCCTCGAACTTCAAAGGAATAACGTCCCTTTTGAAATATGCCTTGTACTAGACCATTTTGGAAACCCGAGGTATGACTTGTTTTTCTTCCTGCATGCCTTATTACCCTTATAGGAGAAGAGGAATAAATTCCTCACAACCCGATCAATACCAAATGAGTAGTATCCTTGACTTGATGATGAACTCACTGCTACGAAACCACTCAAGCATCCAATGTACCTTCTCGTCTGTCAGATTGCTGAAGAAACGTACCCACCTTACAGCACTTCCAGGCTGTGCGAACCTATCTGGGATGAATGTCATTTTCTTTGGATGGTGGTAAACTATGTAGCCATTTAATGGACGTCGCAGAAGCTCTTGATGATATTTTCCCCTCTGAAAGTGTTCTAATAACCAGACTTGCAATAATAGATTTCAACTTTCAAAATGTCCGAACCTCTGCTTGCACCGATCTAGAGTGCGGTACAGTTTAGCTAGGATCATAGGGATGATGGTGTAGGTTTTCCCCTCGATGCCTTCAATTAAATTTCTTGCAACCATAGCTAAACGAGTGTGAATCTTTCCCCCTTTCATTGGAAATATCAACAGACCCAAGAAGCAGATGATGATTACATAAACTCGGCGGTGCGTACAACCTAGGGAGGTAATGGAAAGTTCCTCATGATGAATACGGTACAACTTACTATGCCCATAACTCTCATAAAGAAACCCAAAAGGGATTTAGGATTTCCTTAAGCAAAGTAATTCTTCATTTTTCTTAAAGCACAACATCTTTAGAAAACTACGAGGTGTGCGATTCTCTAGTACTCGTAACCTCGGACTATCCCATGGCAGCATAGCAAAACCTCCTATTTCTTCTAAGAGAGGAGTCATTTCTATGTAACCAAATTGGAAGACTGCTCTTTTCTCACCAGAACATGGTAGCAGCATCAGTCAAAGCTCTATGTGGTTGGATATTAAGCAAAGACGAAAAGTCACCAAGTACTCTTCTCACATGATTCTTGTCGCAAGGCACAGGTAATTCCACCCGTCAAGTAGCAGCGGTGGGATATTTTGGACCATGTCGAACCTGGGAATTTCATGCGTTATTTTCTACAAACAAATAAAGGTTAGCCCCTTCCCCATACAGATACGACCATTTACACAATAATGATAAACATATTGGCATATTTTCTCCAAGTAATGCACATAACATGATGATGCCCATTGGGATTGTGGAAATCCCATCGTACTTTGGACAAGGATTATCTTAGCAGGCTATTACGTTAACAACGTTTTAACCCGTACTAGGTTTAACATGATGCATATACATCTGATATTGGAGTAGGGTTTCAAGAATGGTCTAGACAGGTACTCTCAAGTGAACAACTTGAGAGGGAAAGGCACGAGACCGTCGGCTGCACCGCAAATCGACTAGTCTAGCATAAATAAGCCTTTCCGATTTAAAAAGGGTAATTATAGAAGAGCGCGGACACTCATCAAGCACCGCTATGTTGATAATTGGCACAAATGGGGTATGATGTGGAGCATGCTTTATGCAGAGATAAATACACGTTGCCAAATATTTTGCATGATTGAATATGTAAAAGCAGTAAATAGAATAGCAAGAATAAACATGGAAAGAGAAGGAAGACAAAAAGGAAGAAGTTAGTTTAGCTCATAGAGTATAGGCAAAGCGAGTAACGAAGTAGACATGATATAGCAATTTGACGAGATAAAGAGCGGTCATAGCAAGTAGAGGTGAATAGGGAAAGGGATGTGCATGTCATAGAAAAATAGACAACATAGGTGAGAAAGGGAGGGGATATGCATGTCACAACAGGTTTAAACAAATAGAGGTGGAAGGGATGTGCATAAAGAAAATAATCCACATAAGTCAAGTTCATTATGGTAAGAGCCTAAGTATATCCCCAGCAGAGTCGACATGCTGTCGCGCCCCTTTTTCTCGCAAAATTGGGTTTCGACATGTGACAACTCTTTTAAATGGGTATTAAAAGAGCAGAGTCATCAGCTAACGATTCTAAGGTGTTTTAGGGAACCTATTGTGCAAATAACTCTGTTGACTAGTCTACATCAACAAAGATCAGGTAAGGGCTCAAATTACCTCAAAGAGAAGGTGTTAGGCACTCTTCGAGGTCCACAACTGTGGGTCCTAGACAAACTTAGAACTATTTGGATTATGTAATTAGACTAGTTGACCAAATAAACAAAGAGACTATAAAGGTCGAGGAAGTTCATAACAACGCAATTGGTACAAATCTCTAGGACTACAAAGATATAAATACAATGTCCTATGACTAAATGTAGATATCAAGTATATAAAGAAACAAGGGGGGGTCCTACTTTTTTAGGTCTGAAGGATCACCCCGTGCAACATAAATAATACTTCGCAACTCCTTTTAGATAGGAGTTGCTCGTATTATTCAGCGGGCACAGACTATCATCTCCTGCTACTTGATTACGATGTTAACGTTGTTTACCTAAAGTGTTCTAATTCAGTTCTAAGTCGTGTCCTATGCGTGTACTACCCGTCCTATGCCTATGGCCCAGGAGGCTTTGGACCTACTATTTGGATCGTTCTAGAATTCACTTAGGTTGCTAAAAAATGATAAAACTAATAGACATTCAAAACATATAGGACTGCACATAAAGATAATAAATGGCTCAAATTGTCCTCCACATATAAGCAACAAATGCACGCGAACAGGTTCATAGTATAGGCAGTAGACAAATTTCAGAATTAAGACGAATTAGAGTCCTTAAATCCTATAGTCATGGCTTTTATGTGATTATTATTTCACGCTAGTGTTGCTGCTTAGGACAATGAATTTGCAGATCGTAAGTATTACAAATCCTATAGGCATAATCTATAAATTGTTTGAGCAATAAGGCAGTAAAATCGTTTGACAATTCAAAATTGCCAGTGTTTGATTTTATCATCACAGTTTCTAGGCAAGCAACAGGATCTTATAGGCAAGATTTCTAAGAATTGGCAATTGAAATGGTTCTATATCGTTTCATTCTTATAGGCATGCTTTCTAGGCGAGCAATGCAATGGGAATAACAATCATAGTAGCTAATTCGATTATAGTCCTATAGGCATGATATCTACGCGAATATTGTGAAGAGCATGTATTTATTACTTAACACGATCCTATAGGTATGTTATCTAACAAACACATAGAAATAGAGCATGTTGAGCAAAATGAAACCTTTAGGTCCTATAGGCATGTTTTTACCCTTTCATGCAAGCATAAGAATATACTCGTTTCCCCAATTTCACTAACACCCTAATTGTTTGTTTACAAAATATTACAGGCCCAGAATATATATATTACACGTGAAATAAAAACTGCAGGCCCAAGAGCATGCCCAAAAATGAAGATAACCCAGTGCTGCCTAGGCCTTCAGCAAGCTGACTTTCCACAAATAGCACGCCAAAATCCAAGAACCTCTCAAACAGGAAAGTATGCCCATTTGCACAGCCCATAATCACACATGAACTCATGCCTGGACAAACAGTTACAAATTGACCACATGATCCAAATAAATTATCGAATCACACATAAATCAATGAAGCAACCCTGAAGTATCACCTTATGTAGACATGGTTGCATAAAATTTAGCATAAAACATATTAGTGTTTCAAAAGCAAGAGCGATAGGAGTGATTAAACAAAAGAACATGGGAATCAATAGGACCTAACTCCAACGTGGTAAATTTGACATGACAAACTAACAGCATAGGTTCAATCGTGGGGGATAGACATAACATTAGGAAAATTGAGGAGATATGCCACTTAGAGTAATAGGGTAAGAATACTAGGCACAAGAAGAAGAACATACTAAGCTGTTTAGAATGAATTTAGAGTGCAAACTAAGAATCTTAGTCATGGAGGTGTGATAGAGTTGTAGTCAGAGGATGCAGATCACACATAGCAAGCAAACAAATAGGCATGGTCCATAACAACCAATAAGAATCCTAATCATGATGAGTATAACACAAAGGTTCTCAAATGCAAAGATATCATGGTGGGAAGACATGTCAACTTAAGGTCAAGTGTAGCAAACATATTTCATAACTAAAGCCAGTCACTATACATGATTAGGAAAACATTATATAGTAGGAATCAACTAGAAGCACAAACAATACCAAAGTGTATAGGATTAACCAAATACAACAATAAATTTGATTAAAGCACCATGGCAATAGATTTGGTTCATGTAAGCATGTAACAACAAAGTTCACATAAAGGACCTAAGGCAAATTCTGGGAAGGAGATGATTCTCTAGGAATTTCAATGTAAGAATCGAGAACTAGGTTTTAGAAAAACTCATAATAAACAACGAAAACACAAAGCAAACTTAAAGGTACCTAGTCATTCAAGTTGAGCATAGGACTCTAAATAGGTTATGACATTCAAAGACTCAGGGTATCTACAAAAGCGTGTAAAGTAACACATTACTGTAGTCACATTTGTTCAAATAACATGATTTTGCGAAGCATTGGAAACAAGCAAAAAAAGATAGAATTGCAGAGCCAAGAGACTCACCAGCTTGCATATTCAACAAACAAAATAAGAGAGAAAATCTAAGTGTCAGAGACAGCTTGAGTTCCACCAACAAAGAGAACAACCAATAGACCTAAATCCTAATGCGTCAGAGTTTACAAGAGTCTCTAATGGAACCCGAGCAATGCTTGCACTAGGGAGGCCGTTAGAGAGGATTCCAACGGCCTTGGCATTCAGCCGGCCAAGAGAAATAGATTCAAATAAGTATAGGGTAGTGAGAGTATGAGAGAATAATCGTGATTCCTGTTGTCCAAAAGGGGAATAAGGGAGGGATTTATATAGTAGCAGATTTAAACGAACAAACAAGGAAAATCATCAGTCAAACACAAGAAAGGAAAAAATATTACAGGTAATTGAAAATCGGTAAGGAAAAAGGGAAATCATAATCCCTAGTTGGGTCCAACGGCTTTGAATCGAAACAATAATACAATAATCATTCGTTGTAGCATGTATATAGACGAGAGCGTCCAGATCTTCACGGAATCAAGGTAATCGGTCCCATTCTTGAGAGGTAGTTCTTGCAAAAATAGGTCAAGAACTAAGTAACACCATAAACACGCGTATAATAGCAGAGTATCACAAAATAGGTAAGTAAATCATGGATTGATTCCATGTTTGGGTTGGAAGGAGAAGGCTAGGTATGGCGGCTAGGGTTTCTTTAGAGGAAAGGGGGAGAGTGTTTAGAGGCGACTGGAGTGAGAAAAATGGGGTTAGGGTCAGGGTAATGGGATATAAGAAAGGTGGGGGAATTATTATGGGTCGTTGATCATTTAAGATCAACGGCCAAGATTGAAGTTAGAGTGGGGAGGGTTCAAAATGGATCGCGACCGGATATTTTAAAAGGGTTGTTTGGTTTGGGCTGCTGAATGGTGTAATAGAGATGTGTCAACTGCTTTGGGCCTGGTTTTGGTCCGAAATTAGCCCAAAACTGGGCTAGAAGTTATATACACTAAATTTTTTTAAATAAGAATAATTAATAAATAAGAAGATATTTCTTATATAATAAAATAATTGAAAATAATTACTTAACATTTGTAAAACATAAATAATGCTATTGTAGCATGAATAATGTAATAATTGTAATTATGCATAACATATAGGATATTATTGCAAAATTACATAAATAACTAAAATATAGATATAATCATATGAAACAATGTAAAAAATTTTATAACATGTATTGTGAGTGTAAAATAAAAAAATTGGATAATTACGCTATTGCAAATAATTTAAGAGAATAATTACTAAATATTCATGTAATTTAAATGCTAGAAAATCAATTTTAAAGCTTTAATTTATAAAAAAAAAATTATTAAAAATGCTTGTATAAATCTTATAAATTAAATAATGATGTAAAATGACATTTTGAAAGTATACATACTATTTTAGAAATATGAGGGCAAAATTTGGTATCAATAATGATGATAAGGTAGATGACAATAGTGAGAAGGTGAAATCAGAAGGGAAAGATGGGAATCAGTGATTAATTTTACCTGAGCATGAGAGAAGTCTAACGTTGAGGTCTTCAACCCAGTGGTCAAACCTTAGTGTCCAGAGGTCACTGCGTTTGACCTCTAGACAAAGAATAATCATGATGACGCTGAAGGTATAGCCATGCATGCCATGGATTCGACGGAACATAAGATGAATTAATGGATTCCAGGTTACACGGTTTTAGGTCTTGGGTTTCGGATTGGGGATTTTAGTTTTAGTTATGTTAAATGATGAAATCGGCTAGATTCATGGATGTAGGGGACACATTGAGTGTTTTAGGGGTCGAATTTGTGACCCTTGCTGTAACGACCCGACCGGTCGTTTTGAGCTCTAGCGCGTCGTTCAATGGTTTGAAGTCGTGAGCAGTTCCATTTCAGGTGTTATGACTTGTAGGTGTGTTCAGAATTGAATTTCGGAAAGTTTAGAGTTGATTTGAAAGAAAATTCTATTTTCAAAAGCTTTAAGTTGGAAGAATCAACTAAGATTGGAATTGTGAGTAAACGACCTCCGAACCAGGATTTGAAAGTTCCAGCAGGTTCGTATGATGATTTCGGACTTGGGTGTATGTCCGGATCGGGTTTTGAATAACCCGGGAGCATTTCTGCGTATATTATGGAATTTAGCATTTTAGAAGAATTTCATAGATTTGAGCTTGAAGTGCATGCCAGTGTTGTTAATATCCGTTTGGGATTCCGAGTCTGGGAATAGGTTCGTGTGGTGATTCTGGAGTTGGGAGCGCGATCGGGAAGTGAATTTGGATGTCCGTAGGTCATTTTGAAGTCATTTGGCTAAAGATAGAAATTTGAAGGTTTTTGAGAAATCCGACCGGAAGTGGAAGTTTTGATATCAAGGTCGGAATGCGATTTCGGATGTTGGAGCAGGTCCGTAATGTTGAATATGACTTGTGTGCAAATTTTGAGGTCAATCGGACGTGATTTGATAGGTTTCGGCATCGGATGTAGAAGTTGGAAATTTCTAAGTTCATAAAGTTGGGATTTGGGCACGATTCGTGGTTTCGATATTGTTTGATGTGATTTGAGGCCTCGAGCAAGTCCGCATTATGTTTTGGAACAGGTTGGTACGATTGAACGGGGTCCCGGGTGCCTCGGGTGGATTCCAGGTGGTTAACGGATCAAGTTTGGGTGGTTGAAGAAGGCTGAGGTTGTTGTCATCTAGTTTGACCGCACCTGCGAGGATTTAGCCGCAGGTGCGGCTTTGGCGCCGCAGGTGCGAGAGTGGGCTGGTTTGGCTGGGATCGCAGGTGCGATGGAATTTCCGCACCTGCGAAGGCGCAGATGCGGGCAGTGGGTCGCAGGTGCGGATCTGGCTGGAGGAGAAGGAAGCCGTAGGTGCGGGCTCTTAAGCGCACCAGTGGAAGCGCAGGTGCGAGGATCTGATCGCAGGTGCGAAAATCGGCTTGGGCAGAATATTTTAAAACAAGGATTCTTGGCTCATTTTCTTCATTTCTTCTTTGGCTTAGACGATACTTGGGAGGCTTCAAAGAGAGGATTCCTTCATGTAATGTCAAGGTAAGTAACTCCTTCATGCCTCTAATTTAAATACCAGATTATATGCATGGATTAGGCATGGAAATTGGTAGGAATTTGGGAAATATTGAAGAAACCTAGAAAATGGAAATTTGATTTTTAGCCACGAATTGAGCATGAATATTTGAGTAAATTGTATATTGAGTTAGTAAGGCTATGGGTAGAATATATCTTCGAGAAATTTCATATTCCGGGCACGTGGGCCCGAGGGCATTTTTGTTATTTCACTAAGCGGGGTTGGGAAATTATATAATTTGGAATTGTTGCAAATATTAGAGTATATTTTCATTGGGTTGTCGTTGTTTGGATAGTTTTGGGGCGTTGTGCGTCCATTTGGATTCATCGGAAGGGCTTGGAGGCCGGTTATGGAATTTTCGGAGCGAGGTAAGTCTCCTTTCTAACTTTGTGAGGGGTAATTGTTCTCCTAGGTGAATTAATTAAGTATGTGCTATTATCTTCGGGGGGATATGTACGCACGAGGTGACGGGAGTCCGTGCGTAGCTACTATTATGCCTTGTCCGGGTAGTCTAGGACCCACTAGCATGCCTTACGTGCTGTACCTGTGATCCTGCCTATAATATTAAAACTGCTAATATAATCAAAATTCTAATTGAATAGCTGAAGAAGACTAGAGTTCATTTTCTTAATCATCTAGAAAGAGAATTGATTCCTCTATGGATAATTGTATACCTGGTAGGGTTATATTATGGAATATCATTAAACTTGGGAAATGAGTTTCAAAACAAAGATTTAAAAGCTATATTACATGTTCCTTTAAGAAGAATTTTACAACTTTCCTGAAAAAAAACTGCTTTCTTGATAAAAATACGGATTTATTATGTGGATATGTGTACATATGAGCATCTGAGTCGCAGGTATGATTCGCGAGCAGGCTAGCCTTATTATTTTTATGTATAACCGTGTTGGATGATCGATTCGCGAGGGCGGCAGATACATGCATCTATGGTTCAAGTCGTTCGACCCTCGGCAGTGCACAATTTATTATTGTTGGTCCGCGTCGTTCGACCCTCGGCAGTGCACAATTTATTATTGTTGGTCCGCGTCGTTCGACCCTCGGCATTGCTTGCACATTATATTTACTGCGTAGTTGCTATGATTTTTCCTGATTATTGGCCTAAAATATTAAGTTGTCAATTGAAATGACAGAGATTTAAAGTTATTAAAAAGATTTTGGAAGAAGTTGTTCCTTCCTGTCGATTTATTGTTATTTGATTAAATCACCCATGTTGATTAATTATTATTAATATGACAAAGATATAAAGTGTTAAACGTGAACGGAGTTGAGAATATTTATTCCTGATTTTAATAAATTGCCTATGATAATCATGCTTAGTGTCACACTTAAATATTCTAAATTGACCTTTAGTAAGTGTCTAATTTGACCTCTCGTCACTACCTCTCTGAGGTTAGGCGGGCGACTTACTGAGTACACGTTGTTTTTGTACTCATGCTACACTTGCTGTGCATTTTATTGCACATGTACTTTCATCGCAATGTGGAGGATTTCGGAGACTTAGGCGAGCTGTATCATCCGGAGGCGATCCGCCGCTGATAGAGTCTCCCTCGAACTGTATTTATTTTACTTTGAATTTCCTTGTCCAATTTGTATTTCGGACAAGGCCTTGTGATGATTGTATAAATTCTTAGAAATAGCTCATGTACTTGTGACACCGGGTTCTGGGATGTGTTGGCATATATTTGGTTAAGTGTAATATTTAAACCATTATTTTACTTAACAGATTCTTATTTGGTTAATATGTAACAAAGTGAAAGAAAATGTTTTTCATAAATGTTAAAACCGAAAATTTATTTCAATTAATTAATTATTTGGCTTGCTTGATATTGATGTCCAGCACCATCACGACCTTAGGGATTTTGGTTCTTGACAACATGGTATCAGAGTACTAGGTTCCCTTAGGTCTCACGAGACATGAGCAAGTCCAGTAGAGTCTTGCGGATCGGTACGGACACGTCTGTACTTATCTTCGAGAGGCTACAGGGCTGTTAGGAGTACTTCCCTTCTTGATTCCTCATCGTGCGATTTGATTCCTTTGTCCTATTCAATATTACGCGTCGCGAAGTGCTCGCTATGAATCAGGAAATTTAAGGAATTGAAATGGTGATACGGATGTAATTCGAGATGTTTCCATGTATAATTGGTTGGGGTTGTTGTTATGGCCCTGCAAGAGAATAATATGTTGTTTCAGCTCAGTAGCTATGTTTTCTGGGAGCCTTAAGGCTATGCTCAAGTAGTGATGATTCTTGCGATTGGTTATCGCGATATGTCGATATGATGATAGAATGCTTGCCCGTATGTTGGGGGTGATGAATGGTTTGAAGGGAGGTCTTCTCAGAGTGTGATTTCGAGATTTCGGTATTTTAGTTCCGACAGAGGAAAGGCATTTGGATTATGACAGGTCCTATTGGGGTTGATAAAGTAGTAAGACTTGGTGTCTTCAAGTGATGTGGGATATGCACCTGTGACGTGAAGTAGCTGTCATTGATCGAATGGAATGTGTTAAGTTTGTCAGTGCTATGGTTTGTTCGGTTGCGTGGAGTCAGAGTATTGAGAAGGAGTATTGAAGAATACGGTTGGCAGAGACCATGAGGTACGGTGGTTCAGTATCGGATAAGTGTTGATAATTAAGGCAGCTAGAGAAAGATGATCTTCGGAGAGCTTGAACTCATGGCGATCTGCTGGTTTGAGAGCTACAGAGAATGGTCCTGAAGTGAGGCTAGGCAGTGGTTCCATTTCCAGGTGGCCAGGCGTAAGAAGCGGAAGTCGAGCAGTCGCAAAGTGGGGGAGCGGTAGCATAGCTTAGAATTTGAAGATATTATCGCGCATTTAATGGATGTCCATGAGCAGCGGACGGACTAGTAAAGTTGGTAAATGAAGCAGGGCGTAGGATGGGGTATTGAAGTCGCAGAGAGTGTGCATTTCAGCGTCATTGGAAGGTGTCAGCGGGTGATTTCCACATGTGGGTTATCTCCTGTGAAAGGGTTAGCGATGGCATGGTTGGCAGGTCTCTGTGAGGGGTTCTAGTGGCTATTCGCTAGGAGGCAGAATGTGTGAATGATGCTAGAGAATTTGAGTATTTAGGGAGTGCTAGCAAGAGAATTTGGAAGAATTGGACGGATTGGTTGAGCAAGATCGTGTTATCAAAGGAGAAAGGGTCTCGGCAGGGTCTAGAGTGGTGCAAAGAGTAGCTTCGGGCTAAGTGGGGGAGTCCCACCATCTGCAGTTGGGTTGCAGGATTGTGTTATCATAGGGTTGCGGATTTTCGGCGTGTGGCAAGTTATTACAGCTAAGGGAAAGGAGTAAAATGGTAATTGTGTGTGGGATTTCATGAATGTGTGCAAAAGTTGGACCTGTCAGGCCAGGGTTAGGCTTTGGAAGATTCAGAATTTTGCTTAAGGCATAGGTGAATTGTCAGGGTAGTGACTCAGTCACGTGCTTCAAGGAAAAGGGGTGTTCATGTGCTATAAGAACCTTGGAGTTGATTGCATTCGGGGCCAGTCAGAGTGGGTGAATCTCAATAGCGGTCCTAGTGAGTTCAAAAGTTAAGAATGCGGCGTTTAAGGGTTTCAGGCATCAGTATGATCGAGAATCGAGCTTTTGCAGAGTAATTTATGAGAAAAAGGATGATGGTTGGAATGTTCTATGATATGTTTCAGCTTGCAGAATAGTATTGGAGGAGTGAGAAATAAACTCCGGATTGTAGAAAGATTATCAGGAGGGTATGAGATGGGTTGCGGGATTTAGGCAGCATAGTCTCGTAAATCAAGGTCACTCAGAATGAGTAAGGGTTGAGTTTTCTATGAGTCGAAGGAAGTTGTTATTATTCCTGAAGTAGTTGAAGATGATTAAGAGAAAATAGATTGATTAGCCATGGTTGAAATGGCACATTTACGGCAATGATCAGTTCCTTTGATGTGATTAAATTATGCATGTGGTTTGTGCCGGTGTGTGCGGAGCTTGTCGGTCGTCGTAACAGATTTCATATGGGAGCATTTGAATGCTATGGCCTATTAGGTGTAGGCGGATCCCGAAAGGGTTATGGTGGTATGGACTACTACCTAAGGATTTGCATGTTGGGTGATTGTGGGAATTCACTCGTATGTTGGGATGGTACTCCTGAATTGAGTTAAGTAAAAGGTTTCTATATGATGAAGTGTTCACCCTATTCGTGGTTCAGAAGTTATGATGGGATTCTTGCGCTACCTCCTATTAGCACATTAGGTGCGGTAAGCAGTATGTAACTGGGAGTAAGAATCGAGATTGCGGTTCGGTGATGATAAGGATGTCATGAGCTCGGAAGAGCACGAAAAAAATAATTTGAAAGTTCAGAGTAAGCTGGTGTTATCTTCAGTGTCACCTGAGATTGATATTCGGTGAAAGAGGCTTTGTACCCTGGTCATGGGTTCTTGATATGTATTGCGGCCTTACTGTGGTTGGTGTTATGGATGGGCAGACTTGTTGCCTTGTGTGGAAGGTCGTGGAAGCATGACCGCGAAAAGATTGTATAAAGTGTGACATGTAGTCACTGAATGGATTGAAGAATTGGACTGAGTTTAAAGAAGTGCCATATTGCTTGATTGAGAATTTATGCCTGTAAGGCGTTCAGTTCATTTGGTTGTGGATTGTGGGGTGTTGTCCCGGCTATGATGGTTGTTCTCGCGTATTATGAGGGAGAGTGGGTTAATATGGACCCAGGTAAAAGCTATTAGCTTAGTTTGGTGCGAGCAGGGTAGACTCGATGTTTGTGGATGGATTTAAATATGCTTATGGGCTCCATATGAGCCAGGCATATTCATTTCAGTAGAGCGCTTTTCATGGAAAGCTATTAGAACAACGGATGTTGTTCCGTCTTCGTCAAATTCATGTGTTATTGTGATTGTGCCATGTGAGTTGTGAAACGGCTTGATAATTTCCTATGTGTTGAGGTCCCGCGTAGTGGGGGATGTTATGTGAGCAGGATAGCTCTTGAGATCCAGAGGGTATATATATATATATATCGCACCTCAGTTGTGCTTAAGTTTTGTAGCCAACTGCTTTATCAGTCTCCCCAGGATGGTATTATGCACTTAGTGTGCTTATGATCGATATTCAGTAATTTGTAATAGTGAGCAAACCAGCTCAGTATGTATATCTTCTTATGTAAATTTTATGTGTGGATCGGGTGGCACGTCGCCACGGGTACGTTATTCGGATCGGGTTTCACGCCGCAACAGTGTGATGTTGAGTAAGGTTCCTATAATTATTTTCTTGTGTTTTACTTCCTATTTTCTGATAAGAGTTCATATTAGTTGCGTGAGTTGAATATCCTGAGTCGTTTCTTATTATCATGTTCAAGTTATGGTCTATTGGCGCGATATGGTAACATGTGAGGCTGTTGGTCATGTTTGGGGTGATTTGTTGTTTAAGCAGTTCATACTGGGTGAGACCAGATTATCAGATCAGGGATCAGTCCGATAAGGTTATGTGAAGTGTATATTAAAGAACAAATACCATTATTCAGGTACATAATGAGGTGATGATTCTGGTCAAGATGAGACCTTCAATGATTTGTTAACTCTGCAAATGGGTATGAATTTCTGCACATTTCCTCCGTTGTGGTGGTATCGTCAGCATTATAGCAGGATGTATGTATATATATATATATCATGAGGTGCATTGGGAGCATCAGATTCATAGAATTTTGGCTATTAAGGTTCAGAGAACGTCATTGTGGTTAGATGATGAATCATGCGGTGCATGGTGCTAATCCAGCAAAGGTATGCAGTCATGTTCTGGTATGTTGTGTAGCAGTCGATACAACGTATATATATTGGAACTAGGCCTAGCAGAGAAAATTTCAGGTATTAGAACTAGGATCTGAGCTTATTATATGGATAAAAGAAGAACTCTTCAGATTTGATCAAGCTAATGTACTCAACTGGGTTGTGGTAGCACGGGCAGGTGTACGAGGTGTTAAACAGTGATTTCGGATAATCCCAGAGCAGTTCATAGCACGTTCGAGGACGAATGTCTGTTTAAGTGGGGGAGAATGTAACGACCTGACCGGTCATTTTGAGCTCTAGCGCGTCGTTCAGTGGTTTGAAGTCGTGAGCAGCTCCATTTCAGGTATTATGACTTGTAGGTGTGGTCGGAATTGAATTTCGGAAAGTTTAGAGTTGATTTGGAAAGAAAATTCTATTTTCAGAAGCTTTAAGTTGGAAGAATCAACTAAGATTGGAATTTTGAGTAAACGACCTCCGAATCAGAATTTGAAGGTTCCAGCAGGTTCGTATGATGATTTCGGACTTGGGTGTATGTCTGGATCGGGTTTTGAATAACCCGGGAGCATTTCTGCGTATATTATGGAAGTTAGCATTTTAGAAGAATTTCATAGATTTGAGCTTGAAGTGCATGTCAGTGTTGTTGATATCCGTTTGGGATTCCGAGTCTGGGAATAGGTTCGTGTGGTGATTCTGGAGTTGGGAGCGCGATCGGAAGTGAATTTGGATGTCCGTAGGTCATTTTGAAGTCATTTGGCTAAAGATAGAAATTTGAAAGTTTTTGAGAAATCCGACCGGAAGTGGAAGTTTTGATATTAAGGTCGGAATGTGATTCCGGAAGTTGGAGTAGGTCTGTAATGTTAAATATGACTTGTGCGCAAATTGAGGTCAATCAGACGTGAATTGATAGGTTTCGGCATCGGATGTAGAAGTATGGGAATTTCTAAATCATAAAGTTGGGATTTGGGTGCGATTCGTGGTTTTGATTTTGTTTGATGTGATTTGAGGCCTCGAGCAAGTCCGCATTATGTTTTGGAACAGGTTGGTACGATTGGACGGGGTCCCAGGGGCCTCGGGTGGATTCCAGGTCGTTAACGGATCAAGTTTTGAAGGTTGAAGAAAGCTGAGGTTGCTGTCATCTGGTGTGATCGCACCTGCGAGGATTTGGCCGCAGGTGCAGCTTTGGCGCCGCAGGTGCGAGAGTGGGCTGGCTTGGCTGGGATCGCAGGTGTGATGGAATTTCCGCACCTGCGAAGGCGCATATGCGGGCAGTGGGTCGTAGGTGCGGATCTGGCTGGAGGAGAAGGAAGCCGTAGGTGCGGGCTCTTGGGTGCACCTGCGGAAGCGCAGTTGCGAGGATCTGATCGCATGTGCGAAAATTGGCCCGGGCAGAATGTTTTAAAACAAGGATTCTTGGTTCATTTTCTTCATTTCTTCTTTGGCTTAGGCGATCTTGGGAGGCTTCAAAGAGAGGATTCCTTCATGCAATGTCAAGTTATGTAACTCCTTCATGCCTCTAAGTTAAATACAAGATTATATGCATGGATTAGGCATGGAAATTGGTAGGAATTTGGAAAATATTGAAGAAACCTAGAAAATGGAAATTTAATTTTTAGCCACGAATTGAGCATGAATATTTGAGTAAATTGTATATTTGAATTAGTAAGGCTATGGGTAGAATATATCTTCGAGAAATTTTGGATTCCAAACACGCGGGTCCAAGGGCATTTTGGTCATTTCACTAAGCAGGGTTTGGAAATTATATAATTTGGAATTGGTGCAAATATTAGAGTATATTTTCATTGGGTTGTCGTTGTTTGGATAGTTTTGGGGCGTTGTGCGTCCATTTGGAGTCATCACAAGGGCTTGGAGGCCGGTTATGGAAATTTCGGAGCGAGGTAAGTCTCCTTTCTAAATTTGTGAGGGGGAATTGTTCCCCTAGGTGAATTAATTAAGTATGTGTAATTATCTTTGGGGGCTACATACACACGACGTGACGGGAGTCCGTGCGTATCTACTATTATGCCTTGTCCGAGTAGTCTAGGACCCACTAGCATGCCTTACGAGTTGTACCTGTGATCCTGCCTGTAATATTAAAACTGCTAATATAATCGAAATCATAATTGAATATCTGAAGAAGACTAGAGTTTATTTTCTTAATCATCTAGAAAGAGAATTGATTCCTCTGTGGATAATTGTATACTTGGTAGGGTTATATTATGGAATATCACTAAACTTGACAAATGGTTTCAAAACAAAGATTTAAAAGGCATATTACATGTTCCTTTAAGAAGAATTTTACCACTTTTCTGAGAAAAAACTGCTTTCTTGAAAAAAAATACGGATTTATTATGTGGATATGTGTACATATGAGCACCTGAGTCGCAGGTATGGTTCGAGAGCAGGCTAGCCTTATTATTTGTTTGTATAACCGTGTCGCATGATCGATTCGCGAGTAGGTCAGATAGATGCATATATGGTTCGAGTCGTTCGACCCTCGACAGTGCACAGTTTATTATTGTTGGTCTGCGTCGTTCGACCCTCGGCATTGCTTGCGCATGATAATTACTGCGTAGTTGCTATGATTTTGCCTGATTACTAGCCTGAAATATTAAGTTGTCAATTGAAATGACAGAGATTTAAAGTTATTAAAAAGATTTTGGAAGAAGTTGTTCCTTCCCATCGATTTATTGTTATTTGATTAAATCACCCGTGTTGATTAATTGTTATTAATATGACGAAGATATAAAGTGTTAAACGTGAACGAAGTTGAAAATATTTAATCCTGATTTTAATAAATTGCCTATGATAATCATGCTTAGTGTCACACTTAAATATTCTAAATTAACCTTTAGTAAGTGTCTAATTTGACCTCTCATCACTACCTCTCTGAAGTTAGGTGGGCGACTTGCTGAGTATACGTTATTTTTGTACTCATGCTACACTTGCTGTGCATTTTATTGCACAGGTACTTTCATAGCAATGTGGAGGATTTCAGAGACTTAGGCGAGCTGCATCATCCGGAGGCGATCCGCAGCTGACAGATTCTACCTCGTACTGTATTTATTTTTACTTTAAATTTCCTTGTCCAATTTGTATTTCGGACAAGGCCTTGTGATGATTGTATAAATTCTTAGAAATAGCTCATGTACTTGTGACACCGGGTTCTGGGATGTGTTGGGATATATTTGCTTAAGTGTAATATTTAAACCATTGTTTTACTTAACAGATTCTTATTTGGTTAATATGTAACAAAATGAAAGAAAATGTTTTTCATAAATGTTAAAACCGGAAATTTATTTCAATTAATTAATGATTTGGCTTACCTGACATTGATCTCCGGCGCCATCACGACCTTAGGGATTTTGGGTCGTAACACTTGCACGGATTAGTGCAAGGTTTTTGATTGATTAAGGTTGATAGAATTGAAATGCGAATGAGAGAAATGGAAACTAGGGCAGCCATTTGGGTAAGAATGAACTAGGGTTAGGGATGTTTGGTGGGTTAAAAATGAGGGACGAGATCTGGGTTGCTGGATCATTTGATCAACGACCCTAATAATTCAAGTCATTAAGTTTTAAAGAATTATTAGGAAAAAACTAGGATCGTTTGGATCTATGTGATTCAATTGATGTGATAATATTTGGCATGGGGTTTAGAATGAAAGGGAAAACATGAATAAACATGGATCGTCAATGATTTGGATCGACATCCCAGATTAATTGTGTTTGTTATGTGAGTGAACGGGTGGGTGACATGTCATGATACCATTAGTTCTCAGGCTTTGCATGGATTGCCAAGGTGGATAGAGGGGTTAGTTTCGGACTGGGTAAAGCCATATTGGGCTTGTGTTTTGGGATGGATTAACTAGAATTTGATTTAAAGAATGGCCACATTGTATTTAATTAGGTATTTATAATTGTAGCCTTTTAATCTTTTAACAACTTTAAATTAACTTATTTAAAATTAATTAATTCTAATTAAATGTGACAAAAGTATAATAATCAAATATACTATAAATTAGTGTAACTAATTTATTATCTATTAAAACACTTTATTTACTACAATTTGAAACTAATCTTGGATTAATTTAAAATAATGAGTGATGTAATTAAAGATCAAAGATTAATTTGTAATATTAATTATAAAACTTTTATATCATAATATAAAGGTTATTTTAATAGTTTCAAAATAGTAAGGGTATTATATTTATTAATTTTTTTATACTGAATTATTACTTCAAAACTATTAATTACTAATTTCATATTATATTGATATAAAAATAGATATGATTGATTAGAAAATATTTTTTCACATTTATTGGAAATTATTAAGCATAAATAATTTAATTTTAAAAGGAAGGGTCAAAATTTATCGTCGACAATGACTAATTTTGTAGCTTGGCAGCGGCTTCTTAGGGTTTCTACGACTGCGTCAGTTCGACGTGATGGTTCCATGATGACTCTTTTTCCTTATAAATACTACATCATGCATCTTCCAAAACTTTTCTTATTCTCTATCGTTTTCTCTAAGCCGTCATTGCAACTCTCTCTTTCTCTTCGAGCTTCCACTATTCCTAATAACAACTTCACAATATTCAAACTCTTATTCACAGCGTTATATATTAGTAGATGAACTTCCTTCTACTAGTGCTCCGATCTGAAGTAGAAACAGAGGTGGCAGGCTTTGTAGCCTAGGTTGTATATCAAGTCGAAGCACCACTCTTCTAAGAAAAAATCTTCTAAACCTTCTTATCCCAAAGCTAAATCCACATCCACCCCTAGATTTTTTTCTAAATCTAGGGATCAAAACGAACCAATGCCTGAACCTTTTGTTTCAGAGATCGTTCCCCAAGAATTTTCTTTTAAATTAGACTGTGGAGCGTGGAAGAAAGAAGTTTCTTCCGTAGCAGCACTTAACCTTGTTGATCTCTATCCTTTTCTTGTTACCTCTAGTATTCTCCCTCTAGTACGCGAGAATGTCATTGGAAACTTGACTTCCCAATCATAACCCCTAATGCCAATGACTAAATAACCACTTTATGTGAGGGTTATTGGTTTATCTACACTTATCCTTTCACCTTAGGATTCAAACTTCTTATTGACCCAGTTATTATAGTATTTTTCCATTATTTAAACATTTGCCTCAGGTAAATATGCCCAATAATATCGAGAGCAGTAGCTTGACTTTGCTACTTGGGGGGTTTAGTTTCTTCCCCTTTCTCTTTCTGTTATCTTCTCCATCTGTATTCCCCAAAGATTTTTTGTGAGGGTGTTTTCACACTCCCAGAAAGAAGCAAATGAGTCTTGGCCAGTCCTGAAGATGATTGTGATCGTAGATGGTATGCTCGGTTCGTGGCTGTTCCAACCCATGCCTTAGTGGGAGAAGGGAACATGCTCTTTCCTAAGAAGTGAAATTTCACACGTGAGTATTTCCCTTTACTATTCTACTTTTCCTTTCTTAAAATACTAACTTTCTTGCTTGTATTTTCTTATTTTTTATCAATTATGCATGTTTTCAGTGAGCTCCCCGACTTTCGTGATTCTGTAGAAAGAATGTTATCGGATGCTACTATGGAGCAAAGATATTGGAAGTTTCTATCCCAAAAGTTTTGATGGAAAGTTAAAACCCACAGTATGTTATTTTACTTTAGCGTGAATCTTTTCCTTTTTCTTCTTATTTTGACATCCTTTTCAACTTTCATGATATGCAACTATGGAGTTCGTCCCTCTCTGTCACGACCCCAAAACCTAAGCCCGCCCTGATGGCGCCTATGATGGAACTAGGCTAGCCAACCATTTTAGACTATCATAATATTTCATAATTTCCCAAAATTAGCAGATTTTAAAATAGCAAAATGAGATGAACAATTTATACACTTCCCCAAAACCTGGAGTCAATTGTCATGAGCATGTAAGACTATAAATACAATGTACATTAAGGTGACTTGCCACTACAAAGCCTGGAGCACAAAAGACAAAACTATGAATTGAGGAAAGGAAAGGAGGCGAGCTGGGGACGCTGAGCAGCTACCTCGATCCTCGAAAAAAATCCAAGCGCGTCCGAAAATCAACTAATGAGATGGTCTGGTACCTGGATCTGCACACAGAGGTGCAGGGAGTAACGTGAGTACGCCAACTCAGTAAGTAATCAAAGTAACTAAAAATTTGAGTGTAGTGACGAGCATTTATAAATCATGTAAATCCATATAATAAGTAACAGTGGAAAGAAATAAACCAAGTTGGGAATCTACCTTACGAATATTTCATAAAACTCCAGTTTCCATTTAAAAATCTCGTATAAAAACATTTATCCAACATTTATCATCAGAGGCTAAGTGTAAAGAAGAGTGAAAACAGTTTTTTCATAAAATATAAGCCCCTCTGGCACAGTATCACTCACAAATAAAGCCTCTCGAGCAAGCCTCTCAGTCACTCGTGACTCCACTATCAGTATCTCATGCTCACACTAATCACTCGTACTCAGCAAGTACCATGAATACACACGACTGCTGCGGCGGG
The DNA here is from genome assembly GCA_005239525.1 of Nicotiana knightiana. Classification (NCBI taxonomy): domain Eukaryota; kingdom Viridiplantae; phylum Streptophyta; class Magnoliopsida; order Solanales; family Solanaceae; genus Nicotiana; species Nicotiana knightiana. Next base: position 248,732 of record ML406723.1, on the reverse strand, counting down.
CAGCCCGATCCAATATATATACTGATGCAGCGTGCAGCCCGATCAATATAACATACGCTGCGGCATGCAACCCGATCCATATCATAGTCGACTGCGCTCACTGGGGGTGTACAGACTCCTCGAGGGGCTCCTACAGCCCAAGCGCTATATTTGCTGCAGCGTGCAGCCCGATCCAATATGTACATTGATGCAGCGTGCAGCCCGATCCATATATAACATCGTGCAGCCCGACCCATATATAATCTATATTACTGCGGCGTGCAGCCCGACCCATATGTAATATATAACATATATATTGTTGCAGCGTGCAGCCCGGTCCATTATTATCCTCACATACTCGGCTCTCGGCCTGGACATATATATTGCTACGGCGTGCAGCCCGATCCATAACTATCCTCACATACTCGGCTCTCGGCCTGACTCAGTCATCCTCACAAGCCACTTGGGCAATTCATCTCAACTCACGGGACTCAGCCCAAAATGCTTCTCAGAGTTTTCAAAGCAGTGTGATAACAGTGAAAATAACAACAAGTAGAAAACATGACTGAGCTCACAATTTTTCTATTAGGATAGTGTGAGAATAGTGTAAAAGTACCTTTGAGGGTCTAAACAGGTCGACACAAGGCCCCAAACATGGCTCACAGTCCATAAACAAGTATAAACTTCTGAGATACAGGATGTCATAAAGTTTCAAATCGAATACCCGGCTTAATAGTCACTACGGGATGGACCAAGTCACGATCCCTATCGATGCACTCCCACACGCTCGTCACCTAGAATGTGTGTCACCTCATTTACCAAAACAATATCAAATAACGGGGTGTCATACCCTCAGGTCTAGAGTTACAATCGTTACTTACCTCAAAACAACCCAAAAGCTACTCCGCGGTGCTCTTGCCCCTCGAATTGGCTCCCAAAAGTTCCGAATCTAGCCAGAACCAGATTAGTCATCAATATATGCTAACGGAACAAAACCTAATTGAATGATATAAATTTTAAGCACAATTCCCGAAATTGGCCAAACCCAAGCCCTGCGCCCACGTCTCGGAATTCGATAAAAATCACAAAACTAGAATCCTCATTCCCTTACGAGTCTACCCATACCAAATTTACCAAAATTCAACCTCAATTGCACACTCAAATCACCAAAAGAATTTTCCAAATTTTTCTCCCATTTTCCCCAACTTTTCTGCTTTAATTCCTCAAATTGCATGGTGAAAAATCAAGACAAATTCATGAAATTTAACCAAAAATGACTGAAGAACACTTACCACAAGAACCCCACTGAAAAGATCATCCAAAATCTCCTTCCCCCGAGCTCTCTGATGAAATATTGAGTTATGGCCAAGAACCCCCGAATTTAGAACTTAAAAACTATCTGCCCAGGCCTCTTTCTTCACTGCGATCACGGAAGCTCCCACGCCAATCGCGAAGAACAAATCTGCTGCCCCATCAAATTACACTACGCGATCGCGATTCAGTAGGACATATACCCATGCAATCGCGAACCAATCTACGCGATCGCGATGAAAAATGACTCAGCCCCCTCACGCGCCCATCAACTCTATGAGAACGCGAACAACACCACGCGATCGCACTGCACAACAACCTCACACTCACGCGATTGCATATACAAGAATCATGCCATCCCCATCTAGGCCTACACGATCGCAAACATCCTCCCCCGATCGCGTAGAAGGAAACCAGAACCTCACACCAACAAAAATCTGCCAAGTTTTTATGCCAAGAGTTGGTCCGTTAACCACCCGAAACACACCCGAGTCCGTCGGGACCTCTACCAAACATACCAACATATTCCATAACCCCATTCAAACTTAGTCGAACCTTCGAAACACCAAAACCAACGCACGAACACTAAAATCACATCAAATTCAAGCCTATGAACTTTGAAATTTCTAAATTTTTCCAATGATGCCAAAACCAACCAAAACACATCCGATTGACCTGAAAATTTGCACACATATCCAAAATGACATTACGAACCTTCTCCAACTGTCAGAATTCCATTCCGACCCCGATAGCCTATTTTGCCCTGCCGACCGGAAATCGCCAAACACTAATTTTCGCCAATTCAAGCCTAATTCTACACCGGACAACAAAACTTCATTACGAACACACTCCTAAGTCCTAAATCACCTAACAAATCTATCCGAGCCATAAAATCCACATTCCGAGGTTGTTTACCATTAAGTCAACTTCCAGTTGACTTTTTCAACTATTAAGTTACTTTAAGAGACTAAGTGTCTCAGTTCTCACCACGACCACTCCGAACCCGAACCAACCAACCCAATACAACATAAATAGGCTAAGAAACATATGATAAAGTAGAAACGGGGGAAACGGGGCTAATCTTACAGAACGACCGGCCGGGTCGTTACACTCTCCCACTTCGGCAGTTAGACTTGATGTCAACAATGCTTAGGAGCGCATTTTGCATGTGTCCTCTTCAAAGAGGAAAAATAAAGAATCTCGTTCCTCTGATGAAGAGGGAGAAGATGAAGACTCCTTAGTGAATAAATCTCGATTCAGGAGGCATGTCGTTCTGGATGATGAATCCAACGCCCTTTAGAAACAGCTTTCAGACTCCGTGCCTTTCCACTTGGTTAACGAGCCTGAAGATTCCCTCTAGAAATTTTGAGGATGAACATGCTATTCCTGCCTTGAACCCTCCTTCAAGTCCTGTTAAGAGGCTCTTTACTCAAGGATTTGAGGGTGAAGAAGAAGAGTTTTGCTTCGTTTCTAAAGAGCCACCTCTTTATACCCTTCCTATGAGCTCCATTGTTCCTGCTACTACTCCCACTACTGCCCCTCGGGATGAAGCTGCCTTCCACTAGGAATATTATAAAACAAGTTACGATCGAAGTCCCTGAGGGTATGAACTTCCCAAATAAATCTAACTAAGTTTTAGTTTGGTTGAAACTTTTAATCTCCCCCTCTCGAAAGGAAAAGACTTGATTCCCACTCCTTTATTATTCTAATGAATGATGTAATTCATTATGCTCTCAAGGTTTGTTGTTTCCCTCTTACCTCTTTGATTTCTTCTTTCTTTAAGTTATAAAATCTCTCCCTTGTCTTTTTGTAGATCAACATAATAGGTACGGAGTTGATGAGAAGAGTGGCTTGGACGGAGGAGTAGGTTGCGGAGTTGAGCACAAAAGCTTACAACTGGAAAGAGTAATTTGATAGCCTCCGGTTAGAGAAGGATGTCTTGGGCGGTGAGGAAAAGACTTTGGAGCAACAACTTAGGATCACTACTGCTGAGTTATCAGTAATAAAAGCTTCCGCCAATCAGGCAGAGAAGGAAAAAGATAGGATGGAAGCCACCTTTGTTGAGTAGCATTCAAGGGCTCCAGAAGAGATTCGGAGTTTAAAACAACTTCTGAAATTAAAAAAAGTGTATGCGGGTGATAAGTGGGGATTTTGACTACTTATTAGCGCCTTTCAGCTTTTGTTTTAGTCTAAAATCATTGAATTGTGTTCCCGAAACTAATAAAATTGTGTAAAAATTACAGGAATGCTGCAAGTTGGACTCCCAAGATGAAATCTAACTCAAAAAGGAGTAGTCTAAGCACAAGGCAATAAAGGGCACAGAATCATGCAATGTTAGGTCTGCAGTATTCCATCTGCGGCTGCAATAAAAAAAGGAGAATCTACAAACAATTGTGCTAATTGGGGACCACACATGAATTGTGTGGCCGCAGAAGATGGTCTGAAGGTCAAGATCAGAGAGATGGTAAAAACACCACGTCCAAAGCTTCACTGAATTGCGGACTGCAGAAGATTTGTGCGGCCGCAGACAATTGTCTTGCGCCAGCAATCTAACAATTGCGGACTGCAGAAGAATGCCTTGCGGTCGTAATTCTAAATCTGCGGACCGCAGAAATGTTGCCCTGCAGCCGCAGTTCAAAATTGTGCAGCAGAAGAATCCCAACTCCTGCCAGATGAAGAAGTATGCGGACCGCACATGGAATTGTGCGACCGCAGAACCTCCCGAGGGGTATTTTTGCCTGAGATTTTCAGCCTTGTAAAATAGAAGAGTTTCACTAGATTAGGTTAAGTTTGAACCTCAGCAATTACTGTAGCCATTTTTATTTTCCTCTTTTGGAAGTTTACTTAATGTTGGTGTAATTTGCAATAGATTTTATCATTTTAAGCCTACATTATGAGTTTAATTAGTCTTTCTTCTTCTTTTTCTTCAAACTCAAGTATGAGTAGCTAGATTTTTACTAGGGTTATGACCCAACCCTAGTGTGTAAACCTTATGGGCATCTAATTTAGTGCTTTTTTATGATTGGGTGCTTATTACTTAGCCTAGTTCATTTTTTAATTTGGGGAATTAATGGTTGCAAACATTAGTTCATGCATATTTTAATTGGTCTCTACTTGAGAAAGAGAGACTTAGTCTAGAAAAACTTGGCTAACAAGGAATTGGGTCAATTGAGAGATTGATTAACCTAATTAAAGGGTTCAACCTAGAGATAGTAATAATCCGGCTTGAGCTTTTATCAATTTCTTTGTGTGATATGTGTTTGGTCTTGAGAAAGCCAAATTGGACCACCCTCTGACCGAGAGGTATTGAGTGGGCAATTGAGAGTTGATAGCTATAATACACCCCGATCAATAAAACAAGCATTAAGGTCTTTAACCCATTAGGCAAACACCTAAGTAATGGTCAGAGCCCTAGCCTTTTTATCAATTTGAAAAACCTCAAAAACAATTATCCTAGTCTTCTTTTTTTATTCTTCAATCTCTAGAGTAAAATTAGAAATAGAAAAAAAAAACTTTTTGTGGAAGTGCAAATCTTGATAATTCAATCATACACATTGAAATATATACCCCTAACTCCCATCTTAACTCCGTGTGGATTCGACCCTGACTCTTAGTTGGGTTTCTAAAATTGCAAATGACTAATTCAGACCTTTTTAGAGGTGTGCATTTAGACGCGATCAATTTTTGGCAGAGCTTTCGGTGAGTTAAAAAAGGTGTTAGGTATATATTTGGGTGTGTTTTTGGAATATCTTCTTTTCCTTCCATGTTACTAACTTGTTTGAGCAATCGTAGGTACAACCATGGCAAATAATGAGCTCAGGAATATTGCTTTAGGGGATGTGGACGTTGAGGATGACCAAGTGGATGAGGTTCCTCTTGAACCTCAAGCCAATAGAAGAGGCCGAGTGCCTCATGACAAAGTGCTCGTTCCACCCCCACCCCACCCCCCCACCCCCCACACCCCACCTCCACCATAAATGGCTCCACACTAGGTGTTACCCAATGAAGGATATGCAAGTGCAACAGTCCCTCCCCGTATTAGGGTGGGCAATTTTCAAATAAGAAATGTGATGCTCACTTTGATAGAGCAACGAGGGTTCTTCATCGGTGCTCCAAGTCAAAATGCATACAAACATTTGAAGGGGTTTGTGGACACGTGTTGGGGAAATAAACAAACAAATGTATCCGAGGATGATTTGAGGCTGAGGCTTTTTGCCTTCTCTCTATGGGGGAAAGCTTTAGATTGGTTGAAGCGTTTGCCGAACCATTCCATTCACACTTGGGATGAATTTGCGGAAAAGTTTATTTCTAAGTACTTCTCTCTTGGGCACATGGCTACACTTCGAGATGAAATTTTGGCTTTTAAGCAAGAGTCAAATGAACCACTACGCGAGATATGGGAACGATATGGAACAATGGTTAAGGAAAGTCCCAACGACGATATGACGGAGAACAAGATTCAACAAACTTCTTATCATAGGATCAACACAACCAACCAATGTGTAGTAAATCAAGTTGCTGGTGGAAACTTCATGACTACGCCTTATGCGGAAGTGTGTAAGATTTTATATGAAATGATGGAAACATCATCGGCATGGAAATCCCGGGCCAATGTTCCACAAGGTGACCCCAACGTGATTCACCTCCACAAAGTGTTGCATGACCATGGGCAAGCCATAGACGAATTGACTACCACCATGAATCAACTAGAAAAGACTCAACTTCAACATGTGCAAAATCCTAGGGAAGTCAATGTCATGGAGGGAGTAAACATGATGATGAACAAAAGGAGAACCATGATTCCACAAGTACAACATCGAGTGGACAATTTTGTGCAAGAAGATAATGGGTTTGATCAAGATGATTCTTACAATGACCAAGAAGAGGAGGTGAAATATGTGAACAATTTTCAAGGGAAAAGAAACAACTTCCAAGGCCCAATCCAACAACAATGACAACCTTAAAACAATCAAGGCAATTGGAATTCTAACAACCAAGGAAATTGGAGTGGTGGAAATAATCAAGGAAATTGGAGTAACAACAACAATCAAGGAAATTGGAGTGGTGGAAACAATCAAGGGAATTGGCATAACAACAATAATTAAGGCAATTGGGGAGGTAACAATCAAGGAGGATGGAGCAATAATCAAGGCAATTGGGGGTTGGGTTTTCAAAGGCCTCCGATGTATCAACAACCGAGAAACCCGCCTCCTTATCCTTCCCATGGTCCTAGTTATTCCAAAAATAAGATAGGGCGTATTGATAAAATGTTCAATCAAATGATGGAAAAGAATGCTTTGGATGCCCAACTTGCCTCACACAACACATCGATCCAAATGGGGAAAATCTCTCAAGCTCTAAATTCTCGTCCTAAGGGGGCACTACCAAGTGACACGGTGGTAAACCCAGAGGGTGGGAACAACACGTGGCATGCCATGGCCGCTACTACAAGAAGTGGAAGAGGTGGGAATGCACCCACTTCAAGTCAAAGGCAACTTGTGGATGTTGAGAAAGTGGTATAAGAAGAAGAGGTCCCGAACAATGTGGTTCAAGTAAATGATGAAGTTTGGATCGATATTGATGATAGTGTGAAAGAGACTCAATAGGAGGTGAACTTGTCTAGGTATCACATTATTGACATACCGAAGCCAGTAGTGCAAAAGGCTAAGGCACCATTACCTAAGCCTCCACCTCCATACCCTCAAATTCTTGCCAAGAAAAATGGTGATAATCATATCAAAAAGTTCGTTGAAATGATGAAGAGTATCTCAATCAATGTGCTATTAGTGGAAGCTTTGGAACAAATTCGTAGTTATGCAAAGTTTATGAATGATTTAGTGACAAAGAAGCGGTCGATGAATTTTGAAACTATCAAAGTCACTCATCAAGTGAGTGCAATTGTTCATTCAATGGCTCCTAAATTGGAAGATCCCGGTGCTTTCACAATTCCTTATACAATCAGAAGTATCGTGTTTGATAAAGATATTTGTGATCTCGGGGAAAGAATCAATTTGAGACCTATTCGGTTTTCAAGACCTTGGGAATTGGGAAACCAAGACCCACATCTATGAGATTGCAAATTTCCGATCATACCATGAAGAGACCGTTGGGAGTGATTGAAGATGTGTTGGATCATGTTGATAAGTTCATTCTTCCGACGGATTTTGTCATTCTTGATTGTGAAGTGGATTATGAGGTGCCAATTATTCTTGGAAGACCTTTCCTTGCTACAGGGAAGGCTCTTTGTGATGTGGAAGCTAGAGAACTCACTTTTCGAGTGGGTGAAGAAAAAGTGGTATTCTATGTGTGCAAATCCATGCGGAAGCCAAATAATAACGATTTGTGTTCTTTTGTGGACTTGGTGACCGATGTTATTGTTGATGATACAAGTGCCACGATCAATGTTGGTGATATGTTATAGGTCGTATTGATCAACTTTGATGATGACGAGATGGATGGCTTCATGGAATGTGTGAATTCATTGCAAGGAATGGGTTCATACCATTATGCACCTTGGAAAGTATATTTGGATCTTGAAAATAGGAAAACTCCTCCTTCAAAGCCTTCAATTGAATAGCCTCCTACCTTGGATTTGAAGCCATTGACTCCACATCTTCGGTATCAATTTATCGGCCCTTGTTCTTCTTTGCTAGTTATTCTTTCCTCTTGTTTGACTAATGTGCATGTAGATTCTACATTGGTGGTATAACTACACAACCATATGTGAGTCGAGAATTACAAAAATGGAGTGCTTAAGGAAAGGTATAACTACAAAACCATATTGTATCCCTAATCCAAAAATCTTCATTACATCCTGAAGAAGTCCTATTTGATTTCAAGTCGAGTGAGCTTACATTAGTGTAGATCTACATGAGGGGCAAGCCAATGGTACTTGAAGTCGTACTTGAAGCATTCTCTTGAGAGAGATGAGTGAACCTTTCATAAATCTCTGGATTGTTTGCTAAAATTCTTAAGTGATCTGTCACACCCCATGTTTCCGTACGTACGAGTACGTAGTAAGTCAATCGATGTAAGCTAAGAAAAGAGATCATTTTTGGAAGTATATAAAGTAACTTATCATGTTAACTTGGAGGTTAAAAATATTTAAGATCATGGACTGCAAGTACCAAGAGGGTTTGAATGCTTAGAAGCTAAACCAATTGAAGAAAATAAGTTGCGTCGAAAGTCGACAAGTTGGAATGTTATAACATGGACTTTTGGGGTGAGACTAGGGTGATTAACATGATAAGGAGATTATGTTATGATTTATATTAGTCGTATGATATCCTTGTATTATATTTTGAAGTCAAGCGAGTTGTAGAAAAAAAGTCGATGAAAGTCATCACAAGTTACGTTCATAAGTTTTACTGAAAATTTGTGTCAAATGTAACTGTGATTTTCTCCCAATATACTTAGCTTTATGGGGTCTTCCACCCATAAAATCGAATATATATGAGTCTCTTTTCTAACTCATTACACCATTTGTCAATATGATATCAGAGTAGAGAGATATGGGCGTTTTTGCAGACTGCGCAGGCTGTTAGGTGACAAGTAGGTGTATCACCTACTTGCTTAAATGAGAGCCCAAAAATGGGCCATTTCGGGTCGTCCAAAGAGGCCCTTTAAAGGACTATTTTTCATATATTATAGTAATAATAGGGCATAATAACCAGACATAATCTCCAAAAAACCTCCCAAAAACTTTCCACAAACCCAAATTGATTTTCTCTCCCTTTCAAGTTTTAATTGGAGGTAAAAACCTAGAGTTTGAAGAACCAAGATAGGAGCTGAGTTATCCAAAAAATAAGGTAAGTTTACTTCTCTCTTCCATACATTTTTTTTCTGTAAAATCATGGTAAATCGTTCTATACTTGTAAAAATTCACGGGACGGTGATTGGAAGCCGTGAGTTCGAGTTATTCACTTGTAGCGGACTGTTTTGTGGACTATTTTGTGTTGCTGATGGGCTGCATGTTTTTCTACTATTTTGTGGAGTATTGGAGGATGAAGGGTGTGGAGAAACACCACATAAATTAAGGTTGGTGTTATGGTCGTTCATCGTAACATTTTCAGGTCGTTTGACACTACTACGGTGGTCGTTTTGTGTATGAAGAGATTGGGGTGTGTTGGGATGTTTTGTGGTATATTGTCATGGAGATAAATTTGGAAAATGATGCATACATGTTGTTATTGTTTTGTTCTTGGTTCTGTTGGTATATGGTATTTGAGGATGGCCTTGTTACAGGGGAGATGCTGCCCAAATTTACGTAGACAAGCTACTAGTTTATGTTGCAGACTTAGCCTTTACTCAGCACTAATTTTGAATCTCCTTATGCTGTGGTAGATTAAGTTGAGTTGTTTGAAGAATTTCTTGGAAGGTATTAAGGACTCAACAGAGTTAAGGTATGTTAAGGCTAAACTTTTCTTTCATTTTTGCATGATCCAGTAACTACATGTGTTTGATAACGAGACATAAAGAGAAGTTCATATTCCTGAATTTATGTACATTTTCCTAGTTTTATAAGTTACAGCATTCTCTCTTATCGGAACTTCATATTCAGTTTAGTTTTGTCTTATGTTAGTCAAGAGAGCAGAGAGCCTACATATATACACAGTATTACAGTATTTTCACCACCATCGAGCTATAATCAACGGGTAGGCCCCTATTGGGCAACCTCTGATCAGATGGTGAGTTATATACCGAGCCTACTATGGTCGAGCGCCTATGAGCGAGACCATAATCGACGAGATACAAATCCTAGTATGGTCAAGCGCCTATGAGTGAGCCTACTACGGCAGAGCAGTTACTGATACGCTCAAATTACACCTTAACAAATAGTGTAAAGCGGTCGATGTCAAATATAATAACCCAACTAGGTTGGGGTCGAACCCCACAGGGAATAGGTGTGAAAAGATTACTTGAGTAGTGTGAACTTGAGTTAAATCGTAATTCTATTCCGTTAGCTAAAAAGAGTGTTGTAATTGTGTGTTGTGAAGACAAATACATATTGTGAGATTGTAATTAATTTGATTAAATAAACCAAGATTGTGTCCCCTTTAATGGAGTGTAATGCTATCGGTGTTAATATGATATATTTCTAATGGGAGGATCTTTGATATGCAAATGATTTCTAAATGACTACTCAATATTTTCCAATAGTTGGGCAGTATTTCCTCTTTATAATTTTTTTAAATATAAAAGAGATGCAATTAAGAATAATCAATTTATGCCAAATAGAATCCACTTATTCCTAAGTGATTCTATTAAACAAGGTTTAAAGCCTTGAGTTTTTGATACTCACTTCTACCAAAACCTAACCCACTTTTCCAAGTAAAGAAAGAGTAAAATGGAATTTGTCGATGTTTGCAACCACCAACAATAAATGAATAATGAGAAATGAATAAATATCAACCAACCATTATATACATATTCAATGGTAAACACTCATTAACATTACATCAATTTAGGGTCCACAACCTTAGTATTTAAGACTAGCCACTCATACTAAAATACAAAGATAAAATAATATTTAAAGTCATAAATCTTACAAAAGTGCAAGAACCTCTCTTCAAAATCTTCCAAAATAATGGAGTATTCAATGTCTTCAGTTTAGTCTCTTTTTCAGACCAGATGACCCACAAAAATCCTAGTAAATCTATTTATAGTGGGCTAATAATAGCAGTCAAAATTGGACAAAAATGTCACTGCAGAGCACTTATGCGACCGCATACTGGTCGCAGATCACGTATGCGGTACGCATATCTTCCTAAAGAAGCGCATAAGCTCAAGTCTCCAAACCCAACATTTGACCGCATTTAAATTATGAGGTCCGCATATCCATTATGCGATCGCATATTCCTCTACAGAAGTGGTTCTCATCTTTCTTTCGCATAAGCGTTATGCGACCGCATAATGGATCGCATTTTCTCCTCTTCAGTTGAACATAAATATTCTTCAGTTTGCGATGGTTATGCGGTCCGCATATGCTTTTATGTGATCACATACTTGCATCATTTCTGCCCTTTTGTGGCTTTTTGACTTCCATTCCATGTTTTTGGGTCTTCAAGCCTCATGCACTGCAAAACACCAAAACTTCATAAGACTTAGCCAAAAATGCATTGAAAGATGAACTAAGTCTATGTAATTGGTATCAAATGTGCCGAAATTCTATGGCACATCAGTTACACATACCGAGCCTTATAAGACCGGACAACTATTTTACTTGCTATATTGAGAGGGTTGAGTCAGTATCGGCAGGTAAGCACATCTTCAGATTATTTTTGACTCCCAGTTACTTTCAGTTATTTTGTTTCCTTACATACTCTGTACATTATTTTGTACTGACGTCCCTTTTGCCGGGGAAGCTGCATTTCATGCCTGCGGGTCCTCATTGACAGTTGGACTGACCCTCCCAGCAGACAGAGTCAAACATCAGCTTGGTTGGTAAGCTCCACTTCCTCGGACTTGCCAGGTCTAGACCTTGGAGTCCATTTTATATATACAGGTTTGATGGGTAGGTCGAGGCCATGTCCCGACCATGGTACAGTTTAGTTATCTCTAGAGGCTTGTAGACGAAACATGTATATTTTGTATAGAAGTAGATGTTCATGGAATCTTCGTCGGCCTACACAATTATATATATCAGATTTTGGGTATGTTTACCCCTCATATGAGAGAGACGTTATTTTCAAATGATTCAGAATATGGTCTCATCGGCCTAAGTTGAGGGTTACCCCTTCAGAGTTCACAGTAACAGAGTGGTACGCTCGGGCCGAGTATGGCACCCGGTGCCGGCCAGGCCTCTTCAGGTTTGGGGCGTGACAAACCTGGTATCAGAGTAGTTCTGTCATAGGGAGTCTACAAGTTGTGTCTAGTAGAGCCTTGTTTATAGATGTGTTGTGCACCACATTATATAAGCAGGAAGCTACAAGACATTTAGGAGTATGTTACCCTTCTTTATAATACAAATCGTGTTATAAAGATGAGTCGTAAAAGTTCGAGCTAGGACTTATGTTTTCTATTGATATAGAGATACTTGAAATTAGAAAAATTACAGCTAGCCAGAGGGCTAATACAATAGCAGCTAAGGTCACTAGTAGAGAAATAATTCTTGAATATGTGGCCCAGTTTGAGGCCCTATCAGATCATGCATACCAGATGTGTGAATTTCCTACTTAAGACCCTAACACGAGAATATCTACTATACCCCGCGAGTAGCAGGCCATGAGAGTACTAGAAGGTAAAAGTATAAGTTTCAACAGATAACAAAAGAAAGGTGAAGAAGGGTACGAGGTACCCAATTAATGAATATTATCCAAATTTTCAATTCAGGTAGAGAAATATAAGGTTTCTAAGTTACCTTCAACAGAAATAGAGGTACGCACAATTGGAAACACCGATCAGTTATGCTCTATGATATATAGTATAAGAGAAGGATGGAATATCAGGATCCAGCTTGGGTTAGAGTAACCCAAAATGGTGGATTGAACTAGGGGAGCTAAAAGTGAAACAATGTTTTGTTAAGGTTTTTAGAATAATGTGATAGACAGAAATATTAGAAGGAGAATAAGAAAAGAGTAATGAAGCATTATGAGTAAGGTATGATAAATGAGTAATAATGGTAAATCAAAATATAGTAGGATGACAGAGTCTATGATCAAATGAAGGAACATAGAAGAGGTGACAGGCCTTGAGAAAATAAAAGAGAACAAGCCATGAAGTCATATCCTTATATCAAGAAAATGAGTTGGAGACTCAAACGTAACTACCAGAAGGCTAAGTTAGACACCCCGGAGTAACAGAAACCAACATAGGCTGGTAAACAAGGAAAAAAAATCGAACATGATTTAGGGATCGAAGGATTCGATAATAGTCGCCATCGTAAGAATTTCAAAAATCATGTTCCGGAAATGATAGAATGGACAATGAAAGAACAACCTTTAAAGGTCATTCAGGAAGACGTTTCCCCAAAGCAAGCAATTTGAGCAGAGTATTAAGGGACTAAGTGTGCCAGTTACACTAGGTGTCACCCTTGCGCGCAAGAAATTCAGTTATCCCTGGTATAGAAGGGTTACAGCAAGGTGAGTAAGAGTTAGTGAATATGTGAAAAGATGCCAAAGATGAAGAGGTAACTATGGACTAGTAAAGGTAGAATGCGGTAAAACGGCGAAAGGGGTGAGATTGCATTTATTCATATCCTACATATATGTTATGACTCTAGAACATTATACAAGCACGATGGTGGGGAGATGTCGTAAGGGTTCCCTCCCAGGATTTTATTGATAAATAAGTGCGAATGAACACTTGATACATAAGGAGTCAGTGCGAGAGGTAAGTTAAGACAAAGGAAACAACCCAAGAGAGATTACGTGGAATATAGATATGAGAATGGACTGATGAGTAGTTAGTAGTTGATTCAGGAAGAGCCTAGTTATGGATAGACAAGAGGATACAGATAAATCAACATATCGTGCACGATAAACCTAGTGAACCCCAGCATAGGGAATTCAGTCTCGCAGATACGATATCGTAATCCTTGAGAAAATTCAGATAGGAGTTGAGGTAGTTATAGTTTCCGTAAAAGTGTTACAAAAATAAAAGAGAGTGCCACGGGGGAGACAAAAAAAATTGAGTTCAGAAGTAACCTTACTAGAACAATGGCATAGAGGTATGTAACTAAGGATATTTATAGGTGAGTAAGAGCATCAAAAATTCTATCAGGTATATGATGGGATAAGCTTACAGCTTTACAAGAGTCAGAGAGTTTTCCCTAAATGCTACAATGAAAGACTGGTTGAGAAAATAAGGAAGAAGGCTTAAAACTAAGCATTGTGACCTACATAAATAATGGTTTTGTAACAATAATCTCACTACAACATCGTATGCACTCTATAAGAAAGGAGTGCCTATTGTGACTAAGGAACGGGAAGTAAAATCCAAAGTAATATTCGAGATCATATGAATTTCACACAATTTCAATATATGTGGGCACTAAGATAAGCCAAGTAGTCATGCGACAAATGGAAGAACAACTAGGAAAATTAATTGCTTACTTTTAAAGACAGCTGAGAAGGCACGAAAGGAATTATTCGACCAATGACCCATAGTTAGTTATATTATGAAAGCATTTAAGATTTCGGGGTAATATTTATGCAGCATATATGTTGACATTCCTCAGCTATAGGAGACTCTATATTAGTTAAAAGAAAGAATTGAGTCCACCTTACGGACAAAAGCTTGAATTGCTAGAAGGTTATATCGTGGATGTTCCATAGCGTCCACGAGGGGCTAAAGTAATAACTAATACCCTGAGTCGCAGATCACAAGATAAAGTTTAAGAGAAAACTAAAGAGTTACATCAGCTAAGTGAACTAGTAGTCTGATTATTAGACCCCGATGAATACGGAAATCATGATTCAGAACATTGTAGAAGCACTCTAAATATCAGAGGTACAAAAGAGATAGTATAACGACCATATTCTATAATGGCTCTATGATAAATCTAGTTAGAACAGTATCAACCTCATGAGAAGTCAGTATAAAACCTTTGCGGGGCTGTGTATGCACATGAGGTGAAAATATTATAGTAGAGCTTTAATGTGTGAATGTGAATTACACCTATGTGGAAGGTATGTTATGAAAGAGATAGAAGATACGATGCAAGATTTAAAGGTAAGTGAGGTACAAGTGAAGAAGTTATGAGATGCCCAAGTACAGAAGGTTACGAATAATCTAGATATCAGATAGAGGGTTGAAAGCTTCATAATTCTGTATCAAGAAATGATAGTGTTGTCCTCAGTGGTATATCTTCCAGGCTATAGTTTCCAGGTACAGATAGGCCTAGTTAAGAGAGTAAAGAATAGTTAGAGGCGATATGATGTCTCTCTTGAGGTACTAGAATAACATACGGAAATCTATGGTGCTAGCAAGTTAAGGAAGGATGCGAGTAGTATAAATAGATATATGTAGGTCGCAAGCTAAAGATTGGTAGAGAGAAAAGGTTTTAGGTAGATAGGAGTAAGGATAAGAAAAGGTGAGTGATAAGGTGACGAGAATAGGTAAGTCCTCGGGACTAAACCCATCGAAACAATAGAGCGGATGGTTTCTATAAGTTATAAAAAGCTCAGTACAACCTGAATAGACTCGGAGGAGTTTAAGATTAGGAGAATTTAGAAGAGATAGAATGCTGCCCTAGTGGTAGAATAAGGGTGTAATTGTGATAGATAAGTGGATGACGTTTAGGCCTTTAATTGGGTAATGATTCAAAGAAAAGGGATTTCATGAATAGTACATGATTAAAATACCCCCATAAGGTGAATCACGTTGGGATGCTATGAAATAAAGTTATTGAAGTATATTATTTCTCCTAAGTGGATTAGGAAAATAACTCCAGATGTTCCTCGATGAGACATGAGCCCTAGTGAAAATGTATTACGTAAGAGGTTTCAAGTTATAAGAGGTAGGTTATAGATCAACCTTAAGGTGAATCAACAAAAGCGAAAAAAAGTTCCAAAGTATGATATGAGATTAGGCCATCATTCTTAAGATGAACAGTAATGAGGAAGAACTAAAGGACTTAGATTTATACACATAGGATAAGCAGCGAGAGATTAACCTAGAGTTGGGTAGCAAACCTCAGTAATTATAATCCGAAGAAAGTGTTATGGTATAGTACAACCTACCTCGATGTAGTAAATCCATAAGGATAGATATACAAGGCTACAAAACAAGATATAGCAACAGTCGTAATTTCAACAAAGTACCGAGCGAAGAACTTTAGTACACCTATATATACCGGGAGGAACAACTTGTCATAGTTCAGTATATGTTCCAAAAGTGAGTCTTAGAGATTGGCTAAAGCTGGAGTAAAAAGGATAGAAGATTTGCATAGTTGCACATGCAAGGACAAAGTCGTACAGGCTGCATGACAGAAGGTCACAATAGCTACGAGATTGGATGAACTCCAACAGCAAGCCATGCTGTGAGAAACAGGCCTAAAGGCATGAAATACCCTATCCTTTGGATTTATTCACAGAACAGTTGCCTAAATGCAAAAGGAAAGCAGTAAAGTATTCATAACAGCTATAGGTTATGAGACTAATAAGCGCATCAGTCATCATTCGAGGAAGAATGTTCCAAAGGGGGGAATGATGTCGCACCCCATGTTTCCGTATGTACGAGTACGTCGTAAGTCAATCGATGTAAGCTCAGAAATAAGATCATCTTTGGAAGTATATAAAGTAAGTTATCATGTTAACATGGAGGTTACAAATATTTAAGATCATGGATTTCAAGTACCAAGAGGGTTGTAAGGCTTAGAAGCTAAACCAATTGAAGAAAATAAGTTACGTCGAAAGTCGACAAGTTGGAATTTTATAACATGTACTTTTAGGGTGAGACTAGGGTGATTAACATGATAAGGAGATTATGTTATGATTTATATTATCCGTATGATAGTCATGTATTATGTTTTTAAGTCAAGCGAGTTGTAGAACAAAAGTCAATGAAAGTCATCACAAGTTACGTTCATAAGTTTACTGAAAATTTGGGTCAAATGTAACTGCGATTTTCTCTCAATATACTTAGAGATATGGGGTTTTCCACCCATAAAATTGAAGATCTACGAGTATATTTTCTAGCTCATTAAACCTTTTTTTAATAAAGTATTGGAGTAGACAGATATGGGCGTTTTTGCGAGACTGCGCAGGCTGCTAGGTGACAAGTAGGTGTGTCACCTACTTGCTTAAATGAGAGCCCAAAAATGGGTCATTTAGGGTCGTTCAAAGAGGCCTTTTAAAGGCCTATATTATTCATATATTATACTGAAATAGGGAATAATAACCATACATAAGCTCTGCAAAAATCCCCCCAAATATTTCCCACAAACCCTAATTGATTTTCTCTCCCTTTCAAGTTCTAATTGGAGGTAAAAATCTAGAGTTTGAAGAACCAGGATAGGAGCTGAGTTATCCAACAAATAAGGTAAGTTTACTGATCTCTTTCATCCAATTTTTATGATGTAAAATCATGGTAAATCGTTCTATACTTATAAGAATTCACGGGACGGTGATTAGAAGTCGTGAGTTCGAGTTATTCAATTGTAGCGGACTGTTTTGTAGGCTGTTTTGTGTTGCTGTTGGGATGAATGTTTTACTATTTTTTTTGTGTATTATTGGATTAGTAAGGGTGTTTAGAAACACCACATAAATTAAGGTTGGTGGGATGGTCATTCATCGTAACATTTTCGGGTCGTTCGACACTACTACGGTGGTCGTTTTGTGTATGAAGAGATTGGGTGTGTTGGCCTGTTTTGTGGTATATTGTCATGGAGATAAGGTTGGAAAATGATGAATACATGTTTTTATTTATTTTTTTCTTGGTGTTTTTGGTATATGGTATCGGAGGAGGGCCTTGTTACAGGGAGAAGCTGCCCAAATTTACGTAAACGAGCTACTAGTTTAAGTTGCAGACTTAGCCTTTACACAGCACTAATTTTGAATGTCCTTATGTTGTGGTAGATTGAGTTGAGTTGTTTGAAGAATTGCTTGGAATGTATTAAGGACTCAACAGAGTTAAGGTATGTCAAGGATAAACTTTTCTTTCATTTTGGCATGATCTAGTAACTACATGTGTTTGATAAAGAGACATAAAGAGAAGTTCATATTCCTGAATTTATGTACATTTTCCTAGTCTTATAAGTTATAGAATTCTCCCTTATCGGGACTTCATATTCAGTTTAGTTTTGTTTTATGATAGCCAAGAGAGCGGAGAGTCTATATATATATATACAGTATTACAGTATTTTCACCACCATCAAGCTATAATTGATAGGCAGGCCCCTATTGGGAAACCTCTGATCAGATGATGAGTTATACACCGACCCTAATATGGCCTAGCGCTTACGAGCGAGCCGAGAATGGCCGAGATACAGAGCCTAGTATGGCCGAGCGCCTATGAGCGAGCCTACTATGGTAGAGCAGTTACACATACTGAGCCTTATAAGGCCGGACAACTATTTTACTTACTATATTGAGAGAGTTAAGTCAACATCAGCAGGTAAGCACATCTTCAGATTATCTTTGACTCCCAGTTACTTTTAGTTATTATATTATCAGTTCAGTTTCAGCTTTCAGTTATTTTGTTTCTTACATACTCGGTACATCATTTTGTATTGACGTCCCTTTTGCTGGGGACGCTGCATTTTATGCCTGCAGGTCCTCAGTGACAGTTGGACTGACCCTCCCAGCAGACAGAGTCAAACATCATCTTGGTTGGTAAGCTCCACTTCCTTGGAGTTGCCAGGTCTAGACCTTGGAGTTCATTTTATATATACAGGTTTGATGGGTAGGTCGAGGCCCTGTCTCGACCATCGTACAATTTAGTTATCTCTAGACGCTTGTAGACGAGTCCTGTATATTTTGTATAGTTGTAGATGTTCATGGCGTCTTCGTCGGCCTGCACATCTAGATATATCAGCTTTTGGGTATGTTTACCCCTCATATGAGAGACACGTTATTTTCAAATGATTCAAAATATGGCCTCATCGGCCTAAGTTGAGGGTTACCCCTCCAGAGTTCACAGTTACAGAGTGGTACGCTCGGGCCGAGTATGGCACCGAATGCCGGCCATGCCTCTTCAGGTTTGGGGCGTGACATGATCTAGGAAAACGAAGAGTGGAGGAGGAAGAGTTTGGGATCCACAATGACCTACATGAGAGAGCGAGCGTCCTTGATGAGTAAATTCAACTCTTGATGCTCAAGTGTCACATTAGAACTATATGTGCATAAATGTTTAACTTGTCGCCTCATTGATAATACATAAGTAGTGTGGGTAATTATTGGTCTCAACTGATGTGTGAATAGCTCACCTTTGACTTGCTGAAATGACCCTTAACTTTTAAAGGTGGGAATTAAATTGTTTGCTTGAGGACAAGCAAAGACTTAAGTTTGGGGGAGTTGATAAGTGGGCATTTGTACTATTTATTAGCACCTTTTAGGTTTTGTTTTGGTTTAAAAGCACTGAATTGTGTTCCCGAAACTAATGAAATTGTGCAAAATTGCAGGAATGCTAAAAGTTGGACTCCAGAGCTGAAATCTGACTCAAAAAGGAGTAGTCTAAGCACAAGGAAATAAAGCATACAGAAGCATATAATGTGCGGTCCGCAGAATTCCATCTGCGGCTGCAATCAAAGAAGAAAAATATGCAGACAATTGTGCTAATTGCGGACCGCACATAAATTTTACGGCCACAGAAGATGGGCTTAAGGCCAAGATCAGAGAGATGGCAAAAAGACCAAGTCCAAAGCTTTAGATAATTGCGGATCGCACAGGATTTGTGTGTCCATAGAAGAATGTCTTGCGGCCGCAATCATACTATTGCGGACCGCACAAGAATGCCTTGCGACCACAGTTCTAAATCTGCGAACAGTAGAATGTTGCCTTGCGACCGCAGTTCAGAATTGTGTGGCCGCAGAATCCCTGCTCCTGCCAGATGAAGAAGTCTTCGACCTGCAGAACCTCCCGAGAGGTATTTTTGTCCGAGATTTTCAGCCTTGTATAAATAGACGAGTTTCACAAAATTAGGTTAAGTTTGAACCTCCGCAATTAATGTAGCCATTTTTCTTTGCCTCTTTTGGAAGTTTACTTTATTTTTCTGTATTTTACAATATATTTTATCATTTTAAGCTTACATTATGATTTTAATTAGACTTTCTTATTCTTTTTCCTTAAACCCAAGTATGGGTAGCTATATTTTTACTAAGGGTGTGACACAACCCTAGTGTGTAAACCTTATGGGCATCTAATTTAGTGCTTGTTTATGATTTGGTGCTTATTATTTAGCCTTGTTCATTCTTTAATTTGTGGGATTAATGGTTGCAAATATTAGTTCATGCCTATTTGACTTTGTCTCTACTTGATAAAGAGAGACTTACTCTTGGAAAACTTGCCTAACAAGGAATTGGATCAATCGAGAGATTAGTTAACCCAATTAAAGGGTTCAACCTAGAGATAGTAATAACCCAACTTGAGATTTTATCAATTATTTTGTGTGATACCCATTTGGGCTTGAGAAAACCAAATTGGAAAAACACCACTCTCTGACTGGGAGGTATTGAGTAGGTAATTGAAAGTTGATAGCTACAATACATCTCGATCAACAAAACAAGCATTAAGGTCTTTAACCCATTAGGAAAAAACCTAGGTAATGGTCACAGTCCTAGGCATTTTATCAATTTAAAAAACCTCAAAAACAATTATCCTAGTCTTCTTTTTTTATTCTACAATCTTTAGAGTAAAATTAGAAATAGATAATAAACCTTTGTGTGGAAGTGAAAATATAGATAATTCAATCACACACATTGAAATATATATTCTTAACTTCTTGTGGATTCGACCCTGACTCTTAATTGGGTTTCTATAATTGCAAACGACCATTTCATACATTTTTAGAGGTGTGCATTGGTACGCGATCAATGAGCGATGGTCCAAACATTGACTCAAGCCCAAGAAGATCTCCGCACCTCCTCCAAAAATTAAGTCCTTTGAAGCTACATTGGAACCTTTGAAGGTTTCTTATGAAGCTGCCAAAGTTGAGAAAGAATAGCTGAGGGCTGAAGTTGAGCGATTAGAGAAAGATTACGAGGCTCTCAAGGATAAGAAAACTCTATATGTGAGTTGGGCCTTCCTGAACACTCGTCTTGAAGCTCTGACAAAGGACAGCTAAGAAGGCTTTGATCTCGAAATTGAGATTTCCAAGGCTAAGAATGCAATTGAAACTACTCACCTACGTCAAATTTTATCTACACCCGTGGATAAAAGTTCCAAGGGTGATTTAAGCAAAAACGGTTCAGAGGCTGACCCTGCTGATCCCCAGCCTTCATCTTCTAGTCCCCAAGTTGATACTTCCGCTCCTTCTCAAGATGCTCCCTAGTTTACTCTTTCAACCATGATTTTTTATGTTTCTTGAACATTTTTGGATGTTTTTTTATTTGTTTTTCGAAAACTTTTATCAATTTAAATGTCAACTTTCAGCATATTTTTATGTATGCTTTTCCTCTTTTATTTTCAAGCTTTTTTTCGCATTATCTAAGTAGAATGAATGTGTTAATATGCCACGACTAAATACACACGGTCTTAATTATAAAAGAGGGTCCTTTTGTATAATCGACATTGATGAAGATGATGTCTCATCTTCATATTGGTGTAAAATTACAAAATATGAAGTAATTTGAAGAAGTTTTATTTGAACTTTCAAAACAAATGTTCATGTACATCATTTTCACAACTCCTTTCTTTGTAGCAGGTTTACAAGCACGTGCATAGTTATCATGTGCTATATTTGTAGCCTAACCTAATAGCTCTTTTTAGTTTTCTGCTGCATCTTCAATTTCATGTTGATTCTTCAGCTATTCACTTCCCATTCAATCTTTGAGCTTGAAAATTCAATATTTTCTTCTAGGTATTTTCTTTGGCCCTGATCTATGCTTTTAGTCTATAATTCTTCCATATGCATAGTCCCCCAGTGTTTGACCTTTGAAGTATGAAAATTTGAACTTTGGATCAGCTTTCCTCCATTGTTCTTTCCTTGAAAAAGGAAATACACATGGGATTCGGAGGTAATATTTTGGATTATGACTGCTTAACACTTCCCATCACAATTGTTGTAACCTAGATCGAGCATAATAAAATATTTCGCGTGCCCTTTGGGTATAATGTCATCATCTGGTTCGGGCTGCTTTTTGCCTATTATCTAAAATGGTTAGTAAAATTTAAATGAATAAATAAGTAATGAACTTTGAGATACCTGACCGTGAGTACTTGATCAAAAGTTATATTTCTTCTAGTGTACCACATTCCAATTGGGAGGTAACATTTTTCCATCCATGGTCTCTAACACATATGCTCTTTTTCTAACAATGCCTCAAAGTCGATATGGTTCTTCCCAATTCGGACATAGTTTTCCTGCATTTACCACCTTTGTTGACTGAAACACCTTCTTAAAGACAAAATCTTCAATCTTAAGATATCAAATATTCACTCTTCTGCTATAATATCGCTCAATCCCTTGCTTTTGCGCTTTCATCCGTATCAAAGCTGTTTCCCTTCATTCTCCTGTCAAATCCAAATTTGTGTGAAGTTCTTCGTTATTAGATAATTCACTTGTATGTTCCAACCTCAAGCTTAGTTCTCCTATTTCCACTAGAATTAGTGCCTCAGTATCGTAACAGAGTGAAAATGGAGTTTCTCCGTGCTTATTTTTGTCGTTGTTCTGTAGGACAATAACACTTTTCTCCATGCTTATTTTTGCCATTATTCTATAGGCTAATAACACCCGAGGTAGCACTTCAGGCCTCCTGCCTTTTGATTCTTTCAAACATTTCTTTATATTATTGACAATAATTTTATTTATCGACTCTTCTTGTCCATTATCAATGGGATGATATGGTGCTGAAGTAATCCCTTTAATTTTTCATTCCTTGAAAAAGTCGGCGACCCTTGCTCCCACAAATTGTGGCCCTATCACATACAATTTCCCTTGGAACCCCAAATCTACTTATTATATTCCTCCAAATAAAGTCGTTAACTTCCTTTTCTCTCACCTATTTGAAGTCACCTACTTCCACCCACTTAGAAAATTAATCAGCTAAAATTAATAAAAATAGTACATTTCCTACTGCTTGCGGTAGAGGAACTACGATATCCATTCCCCAGTTCATAAATGACCACGATGCAATAACAGAATGAAGAAACTTTGTTGGTTGATGCATATTATTTGCATACAATTGACATTTATCGCATCTTTTAATGAAGTTTTCTGCCTCGTCTTCCATTTTCGGCCAGTAATACCCTGCTCTTATTAGCGTTTTCACTAATGACCTTATAACGACCCGGTCGGTCATTTTGTGTATTTGAGCTCTATTTTTCCATTTGATTCCTTACACATGTGTATTTTTTGTTTTATGACTTGCGAGATTGGTTAATTTCGTTCCAAGAAGGTTTTGGGTTTATTTGGACCCTTTGGTTCTTGGTTTAGAATCCTAAGTTGGAAATATTGACCCAAGCTTGACTTTCAAGAAATAAACCTTGAAAGGTATTTTGATGGCTCCGATAGGCTCGTATCGTGAATTTGGACTTGGGTGTATGCCCGAAATCAAATTCGGAGATCCCTAGGTTGATTTGACTTATTTTATCGGAAGTTGGCAATTTGAGGTTTAGGAGTTTTTCTAAGTTTGATCGTAGGTTCACTCTTTGCTATCGGGTTCAGAATTTGATTTTGGGACTTGGAATAGGTCCATTTCGCTATTTGGAACTTGTCTGCAAAAATTTTTGTCATTTGGAGTTTGTTTGATAGGATTCAGATGCTTGTTAGTTTCTTTTGAAATTCATGGTTTTGTTGACCAATCCGTAGTTCTAGACATTATTATGTGTTTTGATCGTGCGAGCGAGTTCATATGACATTTTTAGACTTGTCTGGATGTTTGGTTTGGAACCTAAGGGCTCAGGTGAGTTTCAGACATGTTTAAGAATAGTTTTGAACTGAATCAGGTTGCTGGTATGTTGGTGTGCCGGTGTCTCTGATGTCGGAATTGCGAACACCAGCATAGCAATTGCGATCATAGAAGAGGGACCTGAGGTATTTCATTTGCTGTGGCTTGATCGCATTTGCAAAAATTGGCTAGGCTGGGCAATATCACATATGCGATAATTTCATCGCATTTGCGATGGGGATAGGAAATGCAAAGCCAATGTCGCATTTGCGACTTCCCCTTTAGGATATCAGTATCCATAATTGCGAGACTTTCTTCGCAATTGTGAGGGTTCGCAAGTATCACAATTGCAAAATCTGCATCTGAATAAAGGGCTGGACAGTCGGAATTTTATCTCATTTTAGAAACCTAGACTCGGTAGGAGGCGATTCGGAGAGAGAATTTTTATCTACAATCTTTGAATTTGAGCTGTGCGGAGGAAAATTTTAAGGGAAAAGAAATTTTGAGGGTTGATTAGGCCTAGTTGAGGTAAGTATCTTGCCCAAATTTGTGTGGGGGAGCTACCCCTTAGGATTTGGGTTGATTGTGTTATTTGAATTATGTGGAAGACGTGTACACGAGGTGACGAGTGTGTGCACGGGCTTATATGTGGTATTTGACTGGTTTAAACTCTTAGGCTTCTTCCATGCATTTAGTTCTAATTATCATAACATGTTACATATTCCATTGTTAAATGTACTCTCACATGTTCTATTTGACGTTGTTAGCACATGTTTAATCTTTTGTTGTCAAGTTTGCTCTTATATTCTTAGGTTGAAGTTGTTCTCTTTTATTATCTTGTTACCTCTTTTATTATTAAATTATTCTTATTTGAAGTCGTCATTACATGATGTCTCTTTGTGCTCTTTTATTCTTATTCACTTAGACGTAGTTGCTATTTCATACTATCTTGTTCATTGTTAAGTTTATGATATACGCTTGAATTGGAAGTTGTCATTTCGTGGGAGTACACTCATTTTGATTTATAGAAATTGAAGTTATGAAAGCTATTGACACATTGAGGTCGAAGTTGTTGATTATTAATATATCTTTCCTTGTTGAGTATTTCTCATTCATTTTGTTATTATTAAGATTATCGTTCATATTGTGGTTGAGTCGTGGGCTATATGTTGTGGTAACATCAGTATTGCTGATTTTGGCAAGTGTTGTGGCATATAGGAACGTGTGGTTCGATTTGATTATTGCATTATGATATTGATATGCATGCGCTGGTATAATGATAGGGGTTGATACGCATGCACTGAGAAAAGGTGGGAATTATACGGGTGTTGCTAGTAAGGAAATTATTTGAAGCCACGCGATGAGATATGAGGGCTAAAACGTGTGTAACATTTTCCAGAAAAATGGTTTTAAAATTTAAATGCAAGGCTCACGCGGTGATATAAGAAAGATTGTGATTGTGACTTGTGAAATGAGTTTATGAGGTGTGGTACCACGGTTGTGATTCTTGTTGTAGATTCTATGCTGAAAAAGCTTGTTGATTTGGAACAATCATGATCGTTTCTTCATTGTTTTTACTTGTATTGATACGGTTCTTGATCATTTGTTGTTTCTATCATGTGTTCACTCTTTGTTGCCTTTATTTCCTTAAATTCAATTGTTAGCCTACATTATCGTATTACTCTATTGTCACTCATTTCCTTACTTTTTACTATTAGACTACATCATTCTCTGTTTAGTTTTTCTTGTCCTAGTAGGAGTCTTGAACTAACCTCGTCACTACCCTACCGAGGTTAGAGTTGATACTTAATGGCTACAATTTTGGTATTCTCATGTTATATTTCTACACATTTTTGTGCAGATCCAGGTACATCTGCCCATGATGGACGCTAGTGATCGACCCATTATTCCGGAGACTTCAAGGTACAGTTGATCAACGTTCGAAGGCCTCGAAATCACCTTCTACTTTTAGTTGTATTATTGTTTCTTTCCTATTCAAAATAGTATTATATTTCGAGTTATAAGTGCACTCTCTGTAGAGCTTATGAATCGGTTCCACCTGGTTTTGGGAGTTATTTGACAGTTGTACCACTTGGTTTTATTATGATAGATTACAAGTTAAAATGATATCTAAATTGTTGTTCTTTTTCTAAATATTGATGTATGTTAGGCTTACATATTCTTAGAGACTAGGTTCCATCACGACAACCTAAGATGGGAATATGGAGTCGTGACAAGTTGGTATCAGAGCTCTAGGTTCATAGGTGTTAAGAGTCATAAGCAAGTTTAGTAGAATCTTGTGGATCAGTACGGAGACGTCTATAATTATCTTCGAGAGGCTACGAAACTATTAGGAAATTTCACTTCTTTGATTCATTAACGTGCGAATTTGTTGATTTTGAAATATGAGTTTTTGTACTTATATTCTCTCACAGATGGTATGGACACGCACTACTCGGTCCAATAATCAGGCACCCACGCCCCTTGCTAGAGCTGCACGAGACCAAGGTTGAGGGAGAGGCCGAGGAGGGGCACGTGATGCATCTAGAGAACCTGCCCGAGCAGCGACTGAGGAGCCACTAGTAGCATCAGTTAGGGGACAGGAACCCCAGGGCCTATTGTTACCCCTGGATTTCAGGAGACCCTAGCACAAGTTTTGAACATGTTCGACACTCTAGAT
This sequence comes from Nicotiana knightiana, assembly GCA_005239525.1. NCBI lineage: Eukaryota > Viridiplantae > Streptophyta > Magnoliopsida > Solanales > Solanaceae > Nicotiana > Nicotiana knightiana. The sequence goes on along the minus strand of ML406723.1, from coordinate 222,276 downwards.
CCGGTGGGATTGATTCCCCTTGCACTAGCTACATCTCAGGCTTGGGGAGGAGTTTAGACTCTCGCGACCCATACTCCAGAGCAGCGGGTCCACAAGATCAGGTTTTAAGTTTCATGCCAGCACAACCCGTTATTCCAGTTCATCCTGAGGTCAGGCCAAAGGAATATAAGATGGAGCAGAGGAGACTTGAGAGATTCAAGAAGTATGATCCTCCTACATTCAGTGGCATAGCTATCGAGGATGCGTAGGATTTTCTAGAGAAATGTCACCGTATTCTCCGCACCTAGGGTTATTACGGAGGTGAGAAAAGTTGCCTTTACTACATTTCAACAGTCAGGAGCAGCCTATAGGTGGTGGCACGATTACGAGGAGGGTAGTCCAGTTAATGCAGCCTCACTCACTTGGGCTTAATTTTTAGAGATGTTCTTGAGAGAGTTTGTTCCCCAGACCCTTCGAGATGCGTGGCGCACAGAGTTTGAGCAGGTGCGCCAGGGGACTATGTCAGTGTCAGAGTATGCTATCAAATTCGGTAAGTTGTCCCGATATGCACCTGCCTTGGTTTCTACAGTCAGAGAGCGAGTATGCGGATTCATTGAGGGGCTCAATTATCGTCTTAGGTTTAGTATGGCTCGGAAGTTGGAGATGGATACTCCATTTCAGTTCGTTGTAGATATCACATGGAGGATAGAGGGTATGCAAGGCCAAGAGAGGGAGCACAGGGATGCCAAGAGGCCTCAAGATTTTAGAGGATAGAGTGGTGCCCGCGCTTCGGTTTTAGTACGTCATGGAAAAAGATATATGAGTTGTCCAGTTCATTCGGCACTTCTAGCTACTAGCAGTGCTCCGGCTATCCCGAGGTCTCAGGTTGCCCACTATGCTTAATCATTTTCCAGTGCACCTCTTACATGGGGTGCCTTAAGAGGTCAGTCTAGTCGACCAGGCCAGAGCAAGATTCACTAGCCACACCCAGCGAAAGAGTGTTTTGAGTGTGGTGATACCGTACATATGGTGAGGGACTTCCCCAGACTCATGAGGGGTGCACCTCCACATACTACACAGGCTCCACGGATTCCACAGGGTCCATCTGGGTTCACATGCCATGGTTGTTTCTCCTGTTTCCGCTCCACCTGCTCAACCAGCTAGTGGTGGAGGTCAGGCGGGTAGAGGTCGCCCTAGAGGGGAGGTGGTTGCAACGGATATTGTCATCACATGTATGGTTCTGATCTGTCATTGGGATGCATCAGTCTTATTTGATCTGGGATCCACTTATTCATATGTGTCATCTTACATTGCTCCGTATTTGGATATATCTCATGATTCTTTATCTGCTCCTATATATGTCTCCACTCATGTGGGAGATTCTACTATTATGGGCCGGGTATATCGGTCGTGTTTAGTTATTATTGGTGATTACAAGACCAGGGTCGATCTATTGCTAGTCAGTATGGTAGATTTTGACGTGATCTTGGGCATGTATTGGTTGTCGCCCAATCACGCTATTCTGGGTTGTCATGTCAAGCCTATGACATTGGCTATGCCATATTTGCCGCGGTTAGAGTGGAGAGTTACATTGGATTATATTCCTAGCAGGGATTTGTCCCTTCTTAAGGCACAGCAGATGGTTGATAAGAGGTGTGAAAAATATCTAGCCATTGTGAGGGTGTTAGTGTTGATACTCCTATCGTTTAGTCAGTTTTGGTAGTGAGAGATATCCTAGATGTGTTCCTAGCTGACCTATTAGGCATTTTTCCCGCTAGGGATATCAATTTTGGATTTACTTGGTGTCGGGCACTCAGCCCATTTCTATTCCACTATATTGTATGGCATTAGTGGAATTGAAGGAGTTAAAGGAACAACTTTAGGAATTGCTTTATAAGGGTTTCATCCGGCCAAGTGTTTCTCCTTGGGGTGCTCCAGTTCTATTTGTGAAAAACAATGATGGTACTATGCCAAAGTGTTGATTATAGGCAACTGAACAAAGTTACAGTCAAGAACAGGTACCCAATATCGTGCATTGATGACTTGTTGGACCAGCTTTAGGGTGCTAGAGTGTTCTCAAAGATTGATTTGAAGTCAAGGTATCATCAGCTAAAGATTCGGGATTCAGACATTCCGAAGACTGCTTTCATGACTCAGTATGATCACTACGAGTTTCTAGTGATGTCATTTGGGATGACCAACGCGCCAGCAGCATTTATGCCCTTGATGAACAGTGTATTTTAGTCGTATCTTGATTCCTTCATCATCGCATTCATTAACGACATCTTGGTGTATTCTCGCAGCCGAGAGGATCATGAGCAGCATTTGAGGATCATCCTCCAGACCGTAAGAGAGAAAGAGTTATACACAAAGTTCTCAAAAATTTGATTTTTGGCCTGATTCAGTGGCGTTTTTGGGTCACGTGGTGTCTAGTGAGGGAATCAAGCTAGAACAGAGGAAGATTGAGGTACTGAGATCCGTAGTTTTCTTGGTTCTACTGTATATTATCGTTGCTTCATAGAGGGTTTCTTGTCCATTGCTGCCCTTTGACTAGATTGGCCTGTGAGGCGAGCTTTCAAAAGCTCAATACTACATTGACTACAGCCCCAATGTTGGTGTTGCCTACAGGTTCGGGATCACCTTATATTGTGATGCATCATGTATTGGGCTTGGCACGATGTTGATTCAGGATGGTAGGGTGATTGCCTACGCGTCTTGGCAGTTGAAGGTTCATGAAAAGAATTACCAAGTGCATGACAAAGAGTTGGCAGCCATCGTTCACGCATTGAAGATTTGGAGGCCCTATTTGTACGCCATTCCATGAGAGGTCTTTACCAACCATCGGAGTCTCTATCATATGTTCAAGCAGAAGGACCTTAATTTGCGGCAGCAAAAGATGTTTAGAGTTGGTGAAAGACTATGATATCACCATATTATATCATCCCGAGAAGGTCAATATGGTGACCGATGCATTGAGTAGGAAGGCGGACAGTATGGGCAGTTTGGCATAAGTACCGCCAGCAGAGAAGCCACTAGCCATGGATGTTCAGGCTTTGGCCAATCAATTTGTGAGATTGGATGTTTTAGAGCCTAGTCGGGTTCTTGCTTGCGTGGTTTCTTAGTCTTCTTTATATGAGCGCATCAATATGACGACCCTCATTTGCTTGTCCTAAAGGACATAGTGCAGCACGGAAATTCTAAGGACGTTTCTATTGGAGATGATGGGGTGTTGGAAATGCAGGGCCGGATATGTATGCCCAATGTAGATGAGTTGTGTGAGTTGATCCTTGGAGAGCTCCACAGTTCACGGTATTCCACTCATCCGGGTGCAGCTAAGATGTATCATGATTTGAGACAGCACTATTGGTGGAGAAGAATGAAGAAAGATATAGTGGAGTATGTGGCTCGGTGCTTGAACTGTCAGCAGGTGAAGTACGAGCATTAGATGTCGGGCGGTTTGCTTCAGAGACTTGAGATTCCTGAGTGGAAGTGGGAGCGTATTACCATGGATTTCGTTGTTGGGCTCCCAGAGACTCTGAAGAAATTCAACAGAGTGTGGGTTATTTTTGATAGGCTGACCAAGTCCATGTTATCGCTTATGTGCTAAAACTCAGAAAATCAGAAGAACTGTTAGAAGAAACAGAAAATATATATAAACGATAAATAATATTCCGAGTCCACAATTTTCTTGTGTGTCCTTAAGGAATTTTAACCCCCTCACAAGTTGCCAAGGTAATGGATTAAATCCTCCCAGGATAAAACGGAATGACCTTCCTGCAACAGTGGCAATACCAACTGCAGGATACCAACAAACTCAAAGAACGGAGCAAGATCACACTTACGAAGTTGAGAGAGAGAGAGACTGCGAAGTAGAATGCAGTATTCAGAATGGGAATTCGTTTTTCAGTGTCTGGAAATTAAGCCATGCCTCAGAATTTATAGGCAACTATAGGCAACTATTGGAAGAGGTGTGATGTCTGTTCAGGAAAATAAAGTGTCTGTTCAGGAAGGAAAACAAGCAAAGGCAGCGTTTTTGGATTTCAGTTAATTCCGTTAATGAACTAACTAATATTTAATTTAATTATTAAATAATTAATTAAATCATTTGACAAATATCCAAATCTTATCGATCGATCATTTGACAAATCCAAATCCAAATCCAAATCCAAATCCGAATCCGAATCCGAATCCGAATCCGAAGCCGAATCCGAAGCCGAGCCGAGCGAGCGACGACGACGGCGCGAGGATACATCCTCTTCAACTCCTTTTAAGAGCTCTAAGAAGTGATCCTATATTTATACACACAAGTGTAGTTGTCTTTCACCAATGTGGTACAAAGTTCATGACAAAAGCTCACTTGATTCAAATTTTCATTTCCCTCCATTTTATTTCCCACCATTTCCCAATTCACACTCTTAGACTTTTAAGCCCAATGCTTAAAGTCTTTAAGCCCAATGCTTAAAGTCCAACAGTCCACACATTTCATTCAGGTGGTGATTACCTATTCTTCAAAGCTTCTGGATCACATCTATATCTGTGAGATCTAATCCAACCAACAACTACTGCAAATGACTCCAACCAACAAAAAAGTCATATGATTAGCTTAATAAAATCTGGGATAATAAATTTCAGCATAATTCTAACTACTTTTTGTAGTTCTTCTTCTTCAAAGGCTCCTTCTCCTCCTTCAGGGAATTTGTTTAAATCAAAATCAGTGCCTGCAATATTAAAGTATAAATATTGACAACCCATTTCCGTTGACTCTTCTATTGAATCTTCAACATTCATGGGGAGTTATGTCTGTTCAGGAAGGAAAACAAGCAAAGGCAGCGTTTTTGGATTTCAGTTAATTCTGTTAATGAACTAACTAATATTTAATTTAATTATTAAATAATTAATTAAATTATTTGACAAATATCCAAATCCAAATCCAAATCCAAAGCCGAAGCCGAAGCCGAAGCCGAGCGAGCGACGACGACGGCGCGAGGATACATCCTCTTCAACTCCTTTTAAGAGCTCTAAGAAGTGATCCTATATTTATACACACAAGTGTAGTTGTCTTTCACCAATGTGGTACAAAGTTCATGACAAAAGCTCACTTGATTCAAATTTTCATTTCCCTCCATTTTATTTCCCACCATTTCCCAATTCACACTCCTAGACTTTTAAGCCCAATGCTTAAAGTCTTTAAGCCCAATGCTTAAAGTCCAACAGTCCACACATTTCATTCAGGTGGTGATTACCTATTCTTCAAAGCTTCTGGATCACATCTATATCTGTGAGATCTAATCCAACCAACAACTACTGCAAATGACTCCAACCAACAAAAAAGTCATATGATTAGCTTAATAAAATCTGGGATAATAAATTTCAGCATAATTCTAACTACTTTTTGTAGTTCTTCTTCTTCAAAGGCTCCTTCTCCTCCTTCAGGGAATTTGTTTAAATCAAAATCAGTGCCTGCAATATTAAAGTATAAATATTGACAACCCATTTACGTTGACTCTTCTATTGAATCTTCAACATTCATGGGGAGTTATCAACTCTCTTGATTGAGTTTTTAATTGCACTGTTCATCGAATCATCAAGCTTATCTATTAAGTCTTCAATATTTTCGAATGAGTCTTCAACTTTACTATTCATAGAGTCTCATGAACTGTTTTGATTGAGTCTTCAAATTATTATTTTTTGGCCGAAAGTCTTCAAATTTAAAATTTATGAAGTCTTAATTATCCCTCTCATTTGCCTCTCCATTTTCATTTTACAAAAATAATTAACATGAATTGTAGGAGAAAAAATGATACTCAGTTTCTGTAGTTGAAGAGTAAAGATGCATTATGGACTACTAGAGAAGTGAAAAGGTCAATTTGATTATATGGAAGAATTCAATTGCATTGGAAAATAAACATTCCTAATACATACGCAAATATTATTTACTTCAAGGGCAATGTAGGAAAAAAATTAATTCATTCTTGAAATCTAGAAAAATTACATATATTGGATCACAAAAAAGAGGACAAAAAAAGGCCAGAAAATCACTTATTTTGGACCAAGGGGAATAATAATTATGAGTAATTTAACTAGCAATGCATGTAATAATCGAAGAACTCTGTTTTCTTTTTAGTGCAAGCTCATTGCAAATATTTTTTTTTATTACTCGTTCTTAAGATCTTAGAAGACGTATAACCCAAAATTTATAAGTAAAAATGTAAATAAACCACTCTAATTTCTTTCGTACTTTTTAGATTTCTATCTCTCCTTCATTTTTCCAATCTTTATTATCCAATTTTGGACGTGTTTTACATTAGATCATCATTGCAAACATATTGGTAAATGATAATTGTTGGCCCAAGAAATTGAATGGTTTTGAAGANTAATATAAACTTTCTTGGCCCAAGAAATTGAATGGTTTTGAAGATTGACAAAGGAACTCAAAGATGAACCAGGTCCATTACTGGAGACATAGACACATGCAGAGTTAAGGCACGTGAGGTGCACATGCAGGAGATAAACGAAATTTAGGAAATAAAGAGATATCTCCTGAGCGAAAAGATTGCAAAATAATAAGGAGAAGGACTCCTTATTCAGTAAGAACAGAATCAAAGATAAGGAAGGATTCGAGGAGTTGAGATTAACTAGAACTCTTCCACCAAGGAAGAGTAGCATTAGAACTCTAGTAAATCTATTGTCTATTAATCCTATATATTGCAGACTGTTCTTATTGTACAGGTACGCACAAAAGCAGAAGTTAACCAAGAATTGAGAGCAAAATTAGCAAGGCAAATTTTGCAAGCAGTTCGTGTGAGATTTAAGTGTGCGACTCCGAAGCTACTTAGACCAGCTAGAAGAACAAGTTCCAACTGTTGTCTTTTAGTCTAGTTTACTTGTAGTAGGTGATTTCAACTTGTACCTTTCAGCTTTATCTACAGGCGTCTGTAATAGGTACTGTGTGTTTCATGTTATAGTTAACTTGGAGTTTGTCGCAAATAGCTAGAGGCTAGTTTGCTACAAAGGGATTAGAGGTAATCCTAGGTTTACAAAAGAGTTTTTGTAAATGTTGTTTGGCTCACTGATTTAGTAAAGAGTTTGGGAAAATC